>CAJVSB020000040.1:0-96226 GCA_911865555.2 Thlaspi arvense
TTTAGTAATAACTCTAAGTCTTATAAAATTTTATTATATCACACTTGGAAACTAACGTGGGATAGAAAGTAAAAAATTTTATATTTTGTTAAAACATTTTCAACAAACACTAAACAAAATTGTACATAAGTAAGTTGTTTTTACTTTCAACAAACACAAACCACAAGAGAGTGTGAATAATGTATCTAGAAAGTTTTCAAGAAAGATTAAAGGGGCTTCAATAATCTTGTTTAAAATTTAGACTCCTTAGACAATTCATAACTCATTTGTCAAAATTTTTCTAAACATACATCAATTGACACTTCTATTTGTGATTTCTATAGATGAGACGCAAGGAGAGGCCTTTAGAAAAGAAATTTTCATTATTCACTGGGATTTATATAAAATAGAAAAAAAAGAGAACATGTAAACCATGATATAAGCAATTAATTTAATCACAAGTACGTAATATAAATTTATATCATTTAATAAATAAATGAATTAAACAAAGTTCAAAATGTATACGAGTGCATACAATAATTTTAATTTATTAATAAAGTAATGTGATAAAATATAAATTATATAATTTAAAAAAATAAATTAATTAAACGTGGTTCATAACAAATATGAGTTTATGCAACAATTTTAATTTATTAATTTATTCACAAAGAAATATATAAATTTATATCATTTAACGAATAAATGAATTAAAAATAATTCATAACAAATATGAGTGGGTACAATAATTTAAATTTATTAGTTCAATTATGAAGAGAAATATAAATTTGTATCTTTTTACTAATAAATATATTAAATATGATTCGTAAAAAATATAAGTACATGCAATAATTTAATTTATTAATTTAATCACAAAAATATAAACTTCTATCATTTAACAAATAAATGAATTAAACATGATTCATAACATGTATGACTGTAACAATCTTAAAGATTTAATTACAAAAATAAAATATAAAAATTTATATCAAGTAACAAATAAATAAATTAAATATGATTCATAACAAATATGAGTGCATGTAATTATTTTAATTTATTAACCCACCAAAAATTATTTAATAAATCAAGAGAATATTTTAAATTTAAACTTAAAGTAGCAAGTACCCTTATTTTAACAAAAGAAGAATGATAATAATAATTCACAATGTGATAATTAGGTAATTTTCAACCACACAGATGAAACTCTAATTCTTACTTCGAAGTTTCACCAGCTCCTCTCTCTGGGGTTCTACTGTTACGTTTTGCTTAAAAAAAAAGATTAAAAAAGATAAAACTAACAAAACTTTGGCTTCCACGGCTTCCTCTGCACGTGCTTACATACAAACTCCATGTCCTCATTCCTCCCACCTGCCCATGAGAAAGAACAAGAAAAGAAAAGAATAAAATGTAAACATGTTACTTTTATTTACTTTACACTTCGTAGTTAGAAGAGAACAAAATTTACATTAAAATTAATTATAAGAGACTTATCAGAGACACTGCATTGGGTGATGTGCAAGTATGTCTCATTGCTTAAGGAGATTCAAATTCTTTATGGTTAATTTTCTTCAAATTGAGGCGAGTGTAATTAAACATCAATACGATATATCTTTAAAGTACAATAGTCGAACAAATTCGGATATCCAATTAAACAAATTGTTTTCTCTATTTGTTTTTAAAAAAAAAATTTGATAACTCATGAATATATAAGTTTTAATGAGCGAGTCTTTCATTCTTCTTTTCTTCTTCTTCTGTTTTTGTCCTGTTCTCAACAAGCACAATTTTGTCTTTGCCCTTTACTTGGCTACCAGCTAATGTAATTATTTTTTTCCCAAATCTTTAATACAACTTTGTCTTTGCTCTTTACTTGGCTACTAGCTAATGTAATTTTTTTCCCAAATCTTTAATTAAGTTTGGAGGGGAGCTAGGCCATGTTCATATCTGATATTTTGTCAAACTCAACAATCATGAACTTGTCAATGCGCCCTTTACTTTAATATCAGATGATAAAGATAAATGTTCACAGACCAACGAAAGTCAACTTTGGGTTCGCCAGTAATCCACTCCCCAGTCCAAATCAATTAATGGTGTTCCCATAAAACACGTTTTACTTTCTTCGTTGATTCATGTGATTGTAATAAATTATTTGGAACAGTAAATTCATGTTTTGCTTTCAACAATCCCAGTTGTCATTTTATATTTCATTTTTAGTAAATAATCTTGCTACCCTTGACAATGGCATTTGTTCTTTGATGTTTCCACTACCCAATAAGAAAACGACAACGGCTATTACACATTAGAAAAACCTGCAAGCTTGGAAATAGACATAAAGTTGGCTACCGCTGTATCAATTCCCTTCCAGATAAATGATTTCAATTACTAATTAATCGTAATTTCAAAAATATACAACAATAAAAAAATTAAAGTTCTTGAATGTTTACATCACCCAGTACTTTTAGATCCTACAATCATATCCCCATTAATCGTACACTCTATTGAAGCATTTCCGACAAATACAAAACAAAATCGTCCATAAGCATATTATTATTAATTTTAAATTTTTTACATGTGTCAAATTGAAAATTTATATTTATATTTTTTTATGGAAGAGAAAATTATTTTAAAAATATTAGTACTTGTGCAAAGCACGAGAATATCATCCCAGATATAGCAGAATCTAGCTCTTCTATTACAACATCTTTTGCAATGCATGACAAATAGATAGAAGTAAACCACATTTTGAGACCAAAGCAATCAGCTGAGGTCATCCCCATGACAACAAATAACCTCAAGTGCATCACCTAGAATTATAAATCTCTTTAAACCCCAGCTTTTCTAAATGCTTAATATACTTTATAATTGGCAATTTTCATTTTAATGCTTATTATTGCCCATAACTCAATTTTAAAATTTAAAAACTCTAATACATAATTATTTTAGTAACAATATTCAGTGTTTAAAATTTTCAAAACATAATTTTCAATTTTATCAAACACAACCTTAATTTTATAAATAAAAAACCATCACTTCTATCTAGTTATTCTTAAATCACACTCAACTGCATTTTTATACAGAAAAATACTTCTATCTTTTGACTCAAATTAACTAATGATTAGTTAACATTGTTAACTTCTACCAATTATCGTTATATAATCTTAATTAATCAAAATATTAAATGCAATTTATATATACTTATTATATAAACATATTTTATAAAAATACAATAAAATTTGTATATATAAAATTAAATTGTTAATTGTAGTAAGAAAATATTAATAGGTTGCTTCATTCATTCAAACAAGCGTTTTTTTTCTAATTCTGATTTTTTGTTTGCTACTTATTTAATATTAAAAATTTAAAATTTTTTAAAAGCTTAACCTAATGATAATCTAGTGTTATAATTTTCTTTAAAAAGTTAATTCTTTTTGTTTGTTAGCCCTAAAAAAATTGTAAATATGAAAACAAAAATTGTACTTTATCAATTTTCTTTACCACTACATTCATTTTAAATGTTGAAATAAGACTAAGAAATCATAAAATTTAAGAATTTTTAAAAATAAAAAATTAAAAAAATTAAAATTACAAAACGTTAGTTTTTTAAAAAATTTTCTTAATCACTTAATTTAAAACTAAGAATAAAAATTTTAAAATAATATTTAACCTCTTTTAAAAAAGATAAGTTTTTTTTTTCTGGGTTTAGTATCCTAAAAAAATTCATTTATAAATATACAAATAAAAAATGGACTTTTAGTAACTTCTTTTACAAATACACCCATTTTAAATGTTGAAATAAGACTAAAGAATCATAAAATTAAAATTTTAGAAAATTAAAATAATAAAATTAGATTTTCAAAATTTATATTTTAATCATTTAAGAATTTTTAAGTTAAAAATTAAAATTAGAAATAAAAAAATTAACTTTTATCGATGAATGAGTGTAATACCTCTGATTTTTAATAAATTTTAAACTAATTTTGTAGCTCAAGGGCTAAATTGGAAGAGTAAAAAGGTTTGGGTCAATTTTGGAAGATTAAGTGCTTAATTGAAGAAACTGAAAGTTTTAGGGACTGAAATAAAATTTATAGGGACTGGATCAGATTCTACTAAGAGCTCAGGGGCTTGTGTGTTGACCCAATTTTAGTTTAATTAAGTTTAAGAGGCATAATTGCAAAATTTAGAAGTTTGATAATTTGGGATGGCTTAACTGTAGAAATTTTAAGGGGCTGATAGGAGATATTGGAAAGGTTAGGGGCCAAAGTGCACAAATTAAAAGAATAGGAACCAGATTTAAAATTTAGGCAATGGAAGAATTGAAAGGAAGTGAAGTTGAGAGGACCAGATTGTGACAAGGCTAAAAGTACGGATCTACAACGACCCGAACTGTAGATGCATCATTACTCTCAATGGAAGCCAGATTTTGGGCTTAAAATTGCTTAGCTAGTGGGGGTTAGGCCTGTACGAGGCTTTTCCCCGAGAAATTGCGAGAGTCCAGTGAGAGAGTGAGGGGTTTTTGGATTGGTTTTGGGTCGGCAGAAGGGTTCATGATCAGACGGGATTTGGAGGGTTTTGGCTCATTTTGGCTCAAGTTTTCTTTGATTGGGAGGCTTAGTGTGGCTTGACGGGTGTGGGTTACATTACTTAAGGGTGAATTGAACCAGGTATGCTCAAAATTCTTGGTTTTTCTTTGGTTTTCTGGTTCTGGGTTTTCTTCAAGGAGGATGGGTCTGGGCTACTTTGCCAGATGAAGAAGAAAGGACCCAGATGGGTCCAAATCCCATATAGGGCTAGTCCGGGCTATTGGACCTAGACTCAACCCAGATGTATTGTAGGCCCGTAGGCTAGAGCCGCGGGTTGGCCCAGACAATGATTGGGATGAGTTGACTCGCTGAGTCAACTCGGCCTAATAAAAAAAGAGGGATTTAGGCTTGGGCTGGCCCTAGTTGGGTTGGGCCTGAGCTAGCAAACTGTGCCGTGTCGAGCCGAGCCAAGCCGAGCCAGTTTAAAAAGAATTAGACCATAGACTAAACCGGCCAAGCTGTTTGACCGGGTGGTTCAGTGGATTTTTTTAGCTCAGATTCTTGAAGTTGGACTAGTTCCTAAGGTTTTTGGGCCTTTCGAATCAAATTATGAGGGTTGATTAGCCGATCCAATTGAGTTTGAAATAGTTTTAAACTAGTTTAGGTCAGTTCTAGGGTTTTAGAGGTTGGTTCACTATGGTTCGAGGATTGTGGAGGCTAGTTCATTATTGTTGAGGGTTGTTGAGTAGAATTCTTGAGAGTTAGTGAGTCACGTGGGGGTCCTAGTGATGGATAGTGGTACCTCGGAGTGCATGCTAGGGTGCTGAAATGGGATTTGAGCTTAGTTTTAAGCTGTCGAGCTTGTTTCTTATGCCAATTTTGGTGTTTGTGATGATTTCTAGTGGTTTTGTTTTCAAATACGCCTGAAGAGGTGCACCTAGACTGGTGAGTCAAGTAAGGGTGACTGGGGCTTTTTCCTTGGCTCAGCTTTCGTACAGTGAGTGATGATACCTTCCTTATGCATGTGTTGTTCTGCTATGGTTTTCTGACATGACATAATTATATGTTTCTAAACTGTATTTTGGTACATGTTATATATGGCATATGGTGTTATATGGTTTATGAACTGTCAGTGAGTTATGTTGATATGATAATTCTAGTTTTTGAGATATGGACTATATATGCATATGTAATCTGTTTTTGATTCATATGTGAGGATGGTATTGTGTGATATGATTTAGGGACACCAAGTGGCTTAGTTGGAGGACGGCGATGCTGTAGTGTCCAGTGCGAGGGCCCTAGGTCTGATGTGAGGCAGTAGGGGCTGCAAACATGTTGCTCACTGTCACGATGTGCCTAGGATGCGTAGTGTTAGTCTCAAGGTTTCATATTTATTTTGATAATAACAAAACAAATTAAAATTATTATATATATTTTTATATAATGAATAATATGAACAATTTATAATGTTAAGTTTATTGTTTAACTACATACACTACATGTGCTAGATTGTGAAGTTGTCAAATTAGACATATGTGTAGTAAATTAATTATATCTTACTATAGAAAAGTCAAAACATTATAAAGCTAATTTTATATGAAACTACACTCAAATATCTTTATTTTGATGTATAATTCATCATATATATTATTTTTTATTAAAGCAGTTTATTATATCAATCTCATATATTATTTTCTGAAAAAGTAATTTTTGAAATCTGCATGATATTTGTTTTAATTAGAAAAATATAAATTATAATGTAAATAAAATTCTGAAATAATTTTACTTATAAAGTAGACGTGTTGAGCTTTAAATGCATATATTATTTGCATGTTTTACACTTAAATATTGTTAGATATAATTTTTCAAAGTGGGCCATTCTACAGAGTTATACTGTCAGCAGATAAAATGAATATACTACAGTATTTTTATCATATCTCAAAATATAAAAGTCAAATTCATACGAATCCAATTTTGAAT
Source organism: Thlaspi arvense (assembly GCA_911865555.2). Taxonomy (NCBI): domain Eukaryota; kingdom Viridiplantae; phylum Streptophyta; class Magnoliopsida; order Brassicales; family Brassicaceae; genus Thlaspi; species Thlaspi arvense. The sequence goes on from CAJVSB020000040.1 coordinate 6,474, forward strand.
GAAAGTAAACGTTATAAACTTTTCAAAAATATATAATTTGTTACTTTTTAATACAAATGTAAATTTCTAGACAATTTTGAACTTGGCCAACAACTTTTGACAAAAGTAATTTTACAGTCTGGCATATCGTTGAAGATTTGATGATTTCTCTCAAACGGTGCATGATAATTGAATGATTCTTTTTGCATTTGAAAATAGACTCACTAAGGAGTATTCAAGAAGTTTTTAATATGTTTTGAACAATCGGAGCCATTTTATTTGAAATTTTCAAATGAGCCAATGTGCAATTACTGTTGACAAATGATTTTATCTTCCATAAAGGCCAATGCCACTTTGGTGTTTTTGCCTATAAAAGGAGCATGGATTGAAGGGAGAATGACACAACAACAAGCTCTCAAAACCTTTTTAATCTCTCTCTAATTCTTTATGCTATATTATTTATTACTAAATCAAAGAGTGCATAGAGGAAATTGTTTTATTTTGGAGAGTGCCTCTTTGAAGTGAGATCATTTTGTATATAAGTGGTAGCTAATCTTACTTAAGAGGAATTGCTACATTTCTACTTCATCTTCATTTCCATTTGTATTGGTATTTGAAGCTCACTGAATCAAAGGCTTTATAATCGGGATTTCTTGCCTCCGCCAAGTGCAAAGGTCTTTGTTTGTATTCGAGATTTCTTGCCTCTATCAAATGCAAGAGACTTAGTGGAACCTCGGCTAGTTGGAGCTCGAGGAGTGGACGTAGACTTGGGTAGCAAGTCAAACCAGTATAAAAGAGTTTGCATCTCTTATCCCTACTCTCTTTACTTTACTTAAAATTGTTTTATATTTATTATTTGGTGAATTGTATTAGTTTATTTGATTCAATATTTTTATTGTTTTTAATTTTTTCACACACTTAACTTCCGCAATAAAAAACCAATTCTCCCCTCTATTGGGTTGCCTTTTGGAACAACAATTGGTATCAGAGCAAGACTTTATATATTGGCCTTAAAAAGTCTTTAGGGTAAGATCATATATTATGGCAACCATTGGTACATATGGGGTTATGGAGGGTCAATCTATTACAAGACCACCTTTTTTTTATGGTAGTGATTATGGTTATTGAAAAATTAGAATGATCATTTATCTTCAACAAATAGATTATGAGATTTGGAATATTATTGAAGAAGGATATAAATCTCCCATGATAGTTAAAGAGAATGAACTTATTATCAAAGAGAAGAAAGATTGGGATGAAAATGAAAAGAAAAATTTTACTACTAATGCAAAAATAATGAATACATTATTTTGTGCTCTAGATAGAAATGAATTTAATAGAGTTTCTACATGTAAAACGATATAAAATATTTGGAAAACACTTGAAGTGGCACGTGAAGGTACTAGTAGGGATATAAATGATAAAAGTAATTCAATAGAAGGCTCTAGTAGAAGTGAGACGGCCAATCTATGCCTTATGACTCTTAGAGAAAGTGATAATAAGGTAAGCTCATCTTCTTCTACTTCTAGTACTTCTAATTTATCTTATGCTGAGCTATTGTATGCGTGTGATGAATTACAAAATGAATTAACAAATCTTGGAAAGAAATATAAAGATTTGAAAAAGAAGTTTTCAAATATTTCTAATGAAAATACTAGTTTGAAAAATGAAAATGATAATTTGAAACTCAACTTACTTCTATATTTAAGAATGAAACAAATGATATATTGAGAAAAATAGTTGAAGAACTTACAAATGCTTTATCTAAATTTACTCAAGGAAATGAAATTTGGATAAATTGCTTGCTACTCAAAGATATGGTTTTAATAAAACCGGATTAGGTTACAAGGCTTGTCAATGACAAAAGTTTTATAAAAATTATTTTGTAAAAAGTTCTCATCAAGGTAGTCCATTTATTACATGTTATTATTGTGGTGGAAAGGGACATTATGCATGTGATTGTTCATTAAAAAGAAAATTGTTAGTTGGACCTAAAAATATTTTAGTTCCAAATGATTATAAATAGAAAGGAAAATGTAACATTGCATCTATTTGGGCTCCTAAGGAAACATATGCTAACATTGTTGGACCCAAGAAAGTTTGGGTACCAAAAATCAAAACCTTATTTATTTTTGTAGGAAATTTGTATGAAGAGCACCACAAGGAAAAATAAATGATTTTTGGATAGTGGATGCTCAAGACATATGACAGGAGATTATACAAAGTTTAATTATATTAAAAATAGATGGAGGGTATGTGACTTTTGGAGACAATGCAAAAGGCAAAATTATTGGCATTGGAGAAATTAGTAACCCTAACTCCCTCATTATTGATAATGTTTTATTGTTGATTGCTTAAAACATAATTTGCTTAATATTAGTCAATTATGTGATAAAGGTTATAAAATTATTTTTCAAGATAACGCATGCAAGGTTTTTAATAAGAATAATATCTTAGTATTTGTTGCCTTAAGAGATGAAAATATATATACTATTGATTTTGATAATTTGATTGAACAAAATGTGAAATGTTTGAGTGCATTACATAATGATTCTTGGCTATGGAATAGAAGGTTAGGTCATTGTAGTATGGATATAATTTCTAAACTTTCAAGAAAACAACTACTCATTAACCTACCTAAACTCAAATTTGATAAAGATAAAATTTGTGTTCCTTGTCAATTGAGAAAATAAAGAAAAACTTCTTTTAAATCTATAAATATAGTTTCTACATCTAGGCCTTTACAACTCTTACATTTAGATTTATTTGAACTTTCTCAAATTGTTAATCTTGGTGGAAAACTATATGCTTTTGTTATTGTTGATGATTTTTCAAGATTTACTTGGGTATTATTTTTAACTCACAAAAATGAGGTATGTTCTCAATTTTTAAAATTGTGTAAAAGAGTTCAAAATGAGAAAGGTTATATGATTTCAAAAATTATGAGTGATCATGGTAGGGGATTTGAAAATAATGAATTTGAAAATCTTTGTAATACTTATGGATTTGAACATAATTTTTCTACACCTAGACTCCACAACAAACTGAAGTTATTGAAAGGAAAAATAGAATTTTACAAGAAATGGCTCAAACTATGCTTAATGAATACAAGCTACCTAAATATTTTTGGGTCAAAGCGGTTAATATGGCTTGTTATATTTTAAATCGAGTTCTTATTAGACCAATTCTTAAGGAAACTCCTTTTGAGCTTTGGTTGATAGAAAACCTAAGATTGGTTATTTTAAAGTGTTTGGATGTAAATGTTTATTTTAAATACTAAAGATAATCTTGGTAAATTTGATGCAAAATTGGATGAAGGTATATTTTTAGGTTATTCTATTACTAGTAAGGTTTATATAGTTTTTAATAAAAGAACTAATGTAGTTGAAGAATCTATGCATGTTACATTTGATGAAATTGATCTATTTTTTAAAAAAAATATATCATGATGTTGATGATGATTTAGTTAATTTAAATATTAATGATAAGGAAAAAGAAACTGAAAATCCCCCTAGTATAGAAAACTTTGATGAAACTCCACATAGTGATTTGCCAAAAGTTTGGAAGTATAAATCTAGTCACCCTAAGGAACAAATTATTGGTAATCCTAGTGATTGTAGAAAGACTAGAAATCAATTGAAAAATATTTGTGAACACTTGTCTTTTATTTCTCAAATTGAGCCCAAAACTATTAATGATGCTATTAATGATGAAAATTGGATTTTAGCTATGCAAAAAGAATTAAATCAATTTGAAAGAAATAAAGTTTGGAAATTAGTGCCTAGACCTAGTGATCACACGGTTATTAGAACTAAATGGGTGTTTAGAAATAAACTTGATGAATTTGGTAATAAATTAGAAATAAGGCAAGACTTGTAGTTCAAGGTTTCAATCAAAAAGAAGGAATAAATTATGGAGAGACTTTTACTCTCGTAGCTAGACTTGAAGCTATTAGAATATTACTTGCACTTGCATCTCATATGAATTCCAAACTATTTCAAATGGATGTTAAAAGTGCCTTTCTAAATGGTTTTATTATTGAAGAGATTTATGTTGAACAAGCACCGGTTTTGAAAAATGAGAAAAATGTAGATCATGTTTACAAACTTTCAAAAGTTTTATATGATTTGAAACAAGCTCCTAGATCATGGTATGAAAGGCTTTCAAAATTTTTATTAGAAAATAGATTTTCAATGGGAAAAGTGGATAATACTCTTTTCATAAGAAAATGAAATGATGATTTACTTATTGTTCAAATTTATGCAGATGACATTATCTTTGAAGCTACCAATGAATCTTTATGTGAAAAATTTACTTCATCTATGCAAAATGAATTAGAAATGAGTATGATGGGTGAGTTAAATTTCTTTCTTGATTTTCAAATAAAACAACTCAAAGAAGGGATTGTGATAAATCAAGCTAAGTACACTAAAGAGTTATTAAAAAGATTTGGGATAGATAATTCTAAGATGATGAGAATTTCTATAAGTACCTCAGTCAAACTTGATGAAGATATTAACGAAAAACCTACAGACATCAAGCTATATAGAGGTATGATTAGTAATTTATTGTACTTAACTGCTAGTCATCCCGATATCATGTTTAGTATTTGTTTGTGTGCTAGATTTCAAGCAAATCCAAAAGAATCCCATTTGCATGCCGTCAAAAGAATTCTTAATATCTTAAAGGAACTATAAATATAGGATTATTTTATCATAAGAGAACCTCCTTTGAACTTACTAGTTATTCAGATGCAGATTTTGGAGGTTATAAATTAGATAGAAAAAGCACTAGTGGAACTTGTCATTTTCTTGGAAAATCTTTAGTTTCTTGGGCTAGTAAGAAACAAAATTCAGTTGTATTATCTACAGCCGAAGCGGAATATGTAGCTGCGAAAAATTGTTGTGCACAAATTTTATGGATGAAACACACCTTACTAGATTTTGGACTTAATTATAAATACATTCCTATTAAGTGTGACAACATTAGTACTATTATATTTCTAAGAATCCTATTCAACACTCAAGAACAAAACACATTGATATTAGACATCATTTCTTGAGAGATCCCATTCAAAAAGGTGACATAACACTAGAATTTGTAAATACCGAATATCAACTAATGGATATTTTTACAAAACCCCTCATGAAGAAAGATTTTGTTTTATTAAAAACGAACTTGGTCTTATAAACTAAGTATATAATTAATATTGTTTGCATCAATTCATTTTTTGAAAGGGAAAAATCTCTAAATATTTTTTTTTATGCATATTTTGAGGATGAGCTTATATAGTTTATCTTTTTGATGATATCAAAAAGGGGGAGAAATTACATGATATGTGCTTAATGAATTTCTTGCATTGCATATTTGTTTTGTCATCACCAAAAAGGGAGAGATTGTTAGCCTCAAGGTTTCATATTTATTTTGATAATGACAAAACAAATTAAAATTAATATATATTTTTATATAATGAATAATATGAACAATTTATAATGTTAAATTTATTGTTTAACTACATACACTACATGTGCTAGATTGTGAAGTTGTCAAATTAGACATATGTGTAGTAAATTAATTATATCTTACTATAGAAAAGTCAAAAAATTATAAGGTTAAATTTATATGAAACTATACTCAAATATCTTTATTTTGATGTATAATTCATCATATATATTATTTTGTATTAAAGCAGTTTATTATATCAATCTCATATATTATTTTTTGAAAAAGTCATTTTTGAAATCTGTATGATATTTGTTTTAATTAGTAAAATATAAATTATAATATAAATAAAATTCTGAAATAATTTTACTTATAAAATAGACCTGTTGAGCTTTAAATGCATATATTATTTACACGTTTTACACTTATGAAATGTTAGATATAATTTTTCAAAGTGGGCCATTCTACAGAGTTATACTGTCAGCAGACAAATGAGTATACTATAGTATTTTTATCATATCTCAAAATATAAAAGTCAAATTCATACAAATCCAATTTTGAATGAAGGTAGACGTTATAAGCTTTTCAAAAATATATAATTTGTTATTTTTTAATAAAAAATGTAAATTTCTAGACAATTTTGAACTTGGTCAGCAACCTTTGACAAAAACAATTTTACAGTCTGGCATATCATTGAAGATTTGATGATTTTTCTCAAACGGTGCATGATAATTGAATGATTCTTTTTGAATTTGAAAATAGACTCACTAAGGACTATTCAAGAAGTGTTTAATATGTTTTGAATGATCGGAGCCATTTTATTTAAATTTTTCAAATGAGCCAATGTATAGTTACTGTTGACAAATGATTTTATTTTCCATAAGGGCCAATGTCTCATTGGTGTTTTGCCTATAAAAGGAGCATGGATTGAAGGAGAAGGACACAACAATAAGCTCTCAAAGCCTCTTCAATCTCTCTTTACTTCTTTGTGTATATTATTTATTACTAGATCAAAGAGTGCATAGAGGAAATTATTTTATTCTTGAGAGTGCCTCTTTGAAGTGAGATCATTTTGTACATGAGTGGTAGCTAATCCTACTTAAGAGAAATTGCTACATTTCTACTTCATCTTTATTTCCATTTGTATTGGTGTTTAAAGCTCACTAAATCAAAGGCCTTGTAATCAAGATTTCTTGCCTCTGCCAAATGCAAGGGACGTTGTTTGTATTCGGGATTTCTTGCCTCCGTCAAATGTAAGAGACTTAGTGGAACCTCAGCTAGTTGGAGCTCGAGGAGTGACGTAGACTTGGGTAGCAATTCGAACCAGTATAAAAGAGTTTGCATCTCTTATCCTTACTCTCTTTACTTTACTTAAAATTGTTTTATATTTATTATTGGGTGAATTGTATTAGTTTATTTGATTCAATATTTTTATTGTTTTTATTTTTTTCACACACTTAACTTCTGCAATAAAAACCCAATTCACCCCCCTCTTGGGTTGCCTTTTGGAATAACACGTAGGGGCTTAGCCAATGGACAGTGGGCCATAGCATGCAGGGAGCGCCTTGGTCCCAGTGATGTATTGTGATTGGGATGCCAAGGGCTCAACTGGTGGATGGTGGGTTGTCATAGCGTATGGGGAGTGCCTTGAGCCTAGTGATGTGGTTTGAGACCTGGTTATGTTGATACCTCACATACTTTTTTTTTATGTGATTACTGCTCACTGTATATGTATATGTATGAGTATTTATTAAGTGGTGATACATATCCCGATATGCATAGGCTAGGTATCATCTTTACTTACTGATGTTTTACGACTCACCTTTCTTATTCATTTGAGATTTGTCTTGCTGTTCCTATCTGGGTTAGCGTGCCAAAGTCAGAGCTTGGTGGTTGTGAATTGAAGGACTACCAAAGAACCCCACTTCGAAGACTGCCGAGGACTGCCGAAGACTTTTTCGGGTGTGTTTGGTGTTAACATTTAAATTCTTCTATGCCCGAATCCTTTGATGTCTTTCTAATCCTCGTATGTTGTGTATAGATGGATTCTCTAATAGATGTACTTGTGACGATGGGCGAGGTGCCCACTGATTCTTGAGAGGCTGCAGATGTCGGGGTGTTGAGAGATCCTGCAAGCGGGTTAGCCCCACCTCTGACTAATGGGAGATGACGAGGGAGAGGTCGTGGAAGGACCGCTAGACAAGCTTGGGAGTTAATTGTGGGTCAGAGTGTGATAGTACCGACGAACTTATTAACTGGGCTCATAGTAGACATCCGGGTGTTACAGAGGGTAATAGCAAACCTCATTGGGGATAGGGTGGTGAGAAGAGACAGCAAGCCTCAATTGAAGGTCAGCCGAGCACTACGACTACTCCAGAAGGAGCAATGCCAGAGCAGCCTGCCCCAGCCAATACACAAATGGGGACCCCGACAGTACAACGACAGCAGCCCCAGTAGTGTAACAGACGAGGTTTAATGGATATTTTAGAAACTTCCTTAAGATGTACCTCCCTACAGGAGGACCCGCATGAGATCTTAGATCAGTTGGACTATCTATTCTAGATCTTACAGTGCTCTAATGAAAGACGAGTGTAGTTGACTATTTTTCATCTTATACGGGTGGCCCGGGCATGGTATGATCGATTGATCGAGATGAGGCCGACAATTGCTGCCCCTTGACTTGGGAAGAGTTCTGTAAGGAATTCCTTGAAAGATTCATGCCTAGCAGTAGAGTGGTAGAGTTGACTTCGAAGTTTGAGAGACTGGTACAAAGGCCTAGGATCTTTGTCACCGAGTATGAGGCACAATTTACTCATCTGTCTCAACATGCCACCTTTCATGTCATTAATGACACTAAACAGCCTACGAGGTTTTCATTAGAGGGTTGTCCCATTCTTTGTTTCGTGCCATAGGATCACAAATGGGGATGATTAGCTATGCTTGTGCAGTTGAGTGTGCATGTAACTTGGAGATAGCAAGAGTATTTGAGCATACACACAAGTGTTCAGCTAAGAGGGCTAAGATAAAGGGGTCTTTTAGTGGCAGTAGTTCTAGGACTGGATTGTCATCTTGCGAAAATTGGAGATCCGGGCATGGGGGCTCATCTAGCCAGCAGACGTCAACTAATGCTACTACATCGGGCAGTCATGGTCCAGCAGGTAGGCAGTCCATCATTTGTTACATCTGTGGCTAGTAGGGCCATGTGAGTAGAGATTATTCACATTCGCATGAGACTACCTGAACTCTAGGAGCTTGTTTCAAATGCTGCCAGTAAAGCCATAGAGCTATGGACTACCCTTCCTCTTAGGATGTTGTTCAAATGATAGGGACTTGTTTCGATGAGGATGGCAGGGACACTTGGTTAGGGATTGTCCCATTTCTGCAAAGGCAATTTTGGCTACAAGCATAGTACAACAGGCTCAGGGTCATTCTAGGGTGGAGTCGTCTGGCTCCCGAGGTCATTGGACTGGAGGTAGAGGTAGAGGCAGAGGCAGAGTCTGGCATGATTGTACGCATTGACACGTTAGGACACTTAGGTTCTAACGCTGTGATCACTAATATGATTTCTGTGTGTTCACTAGAAGCGTATGCTTTATTTGATCTGGGATCCACGTATTCTTATGTGTCCGAGAGTTTTTCGACATGGCTTGGTAGACAGCTAGACCTGTTAGAGTGCTCGTTTTCTATAGCGACCCTGGTTGGGGAGTCTATTCTGGTCACGCAGGTCTTTAGGACATTTCTAATCATTGTGGCCAACAGAGAGTTTGTAGCAAGTTTGATCCTCCTACCTATGTTGGAGTTTAATGTGATTGTTGGTATGAATTGGTTGGTGTCATGTTATGCCATTTTGGACTGTCACTATAAGACAATGAGATTTGAGGCATTGGGCGAGTCACCGTGTGTTTACTAAGGGAATTACTCATTAACTCCGACTCTAGTTATCTCGCGTATGAGGGCTCAGCGATTGCTCAATTAAGGATGTTAGGGATTCCTGGCTATTGTAGTGGATATGCGGGCTGAGGAGCCGTAGTTAGAGCAGGTACTGGTTCTTAGTGAGTTCTCAAACATGTTACCTAAGGATTTGCCAGGTCTCCAACTAAAGAAGGAGATAAAGTTTTGTATCGACTTGTTGCCTGGTACTCAGCCAATTTTTATACCCCCATATCGTATGGCTCCAGCAGAGCTTAGGGAGTTTAAGGAGTAGCTCCAGGATTTATTGGACAAGGGTTTCGTCAGGCCAAGTACCTCTCCATGGAGAGCACCAATTTTGTTTGTAAGGAAGAAGGATGGTTCCTTGAAGCTTTGTATTGGCTACTAGCAGCTTAATAAGGTTACGGTGCGTAACTGGTATTTGTTGCCTAGGATCGACGATTTGTTCGATTAGTTGAGTGGGGTGAGTCATTTATCTAAGATAGACCTTCGATCCAGGTATCACCAGTTGAGGATTTGACAGGAGGACATTCTTAAGACTACTTTTAGGACCCGATATGGGCATTATGAGTTTTAGTTGTCTTTCAGGCTGACGAATGCCCCCAACTTTTATGGATCTGATGAATAGGGTGTTTTCGAGTCTTCTTGGATAGATTTGCGATTGTTTTCATTGACGATATTCTAGTGTATTCAAGGAGTGAGGAGGAGCACAGCACGCATTTATGAGAGGCTTTGCAGACTTTGAGGGATCATTAGCTTTATGCCAAGTTCTTGAAGTGTAAGTTCTAGCATGATACTGTGTCTTTCTGGGGCACATAGTAGCTAAAGATGGGATCATAGTTGATTCTCATAAGATTGAGGCTATGCAGCAGTGGTGGAGGCCTTTGTCTGTCACGAGGATTCATAACTTCTTGTGTTAGTTGGCTATTATAGGCGATTTGTGTAGGACTTCTCAAGGATAGTTGCTCCGTTGACCAGACTGACCTAGAAAGGAGTCAATTTTCAGTGGTCCGAGGCATGGAAGGGGAGCTTTCAAAGCTCAAGGATTGTTTGACCACTGCACCTGTACTAGCATTGCCCTCGAGGACTGGCAGATTTTTTTATTTATTGTAACACTCTCCGAGTAGGTTTGGGTGTGTCTTGATGCAGCATGCACAAGTGATTGCTTATGCCTCTCGATAACTCAAGAGGCATGAGTAGAACTATCCTACCCATGATTTGGAGCTTGCAACGGTGGTTTTCGTGCTTAAAATTTAGAGGCATCATCTGTATGGTGAGCCGTTTGAGGTTTATATAGATGATCAGAGCTTGAAGTATATATTCAATTAAAAGGATTTGAACCTATGACAGCGGAGGTGGATGAAGTTTTTCAAGGACTACGATTGTACTATTTTGTACCACTCGGGAAAAGTGAATGTAGTCACTGATGCTTTAAGTAGGAAGTCCATGGGAAGCTTAGCTCATATTGCTCCAATGAGGCGACCTTTTATAGCGTCACTTCATAGTTTACAGAGCGATAGGATACAGTTAGAGGTGGTGGATATTGGGTGGCTGTTGGCATAGTTACATGTATAGCCATCCTTGATTAACAAGATCAAGGAAGAGCAAGACATAGATGCCAAATTATTCAAGTTGAGGGAGAAGGTTCAGGCAGGTAAGAATACAGAGTTCCAAGTGGATGCAAAGGGGGTACTTCATTGTGGGGGCCGATTGTGTGTACCTGATGTGTGCGATTTGCGACAAACAACTTTGTTAAAGGCACACAGTTCCAGATATACTATCTACTCTGGTGTCAGCAGGATGTATCAGGATCTGAGATAGTTTTATTGGTGCGAGTGGATGAAGAGGGATATAGTCAACTTTGTTTCGAGATGCCTCACTTGTTAGTAGGTTAAGGCTTAGCACTAGAGACCAGCAGGGCTACATTAGCAAATAGAGATACCAGAGTGAAAGTGGGAAGGCATCGCCATGAATTTCGCGACTAGACTGCCCCATACTACTTGAGGGTATGACTCTGTGTAGGTGATAGTGGACAAATTGACCAAGACTATGTATTTCCTCCCTATATGAACGAGTTACAATGTGGCTCAATATGCTTAGTTGTATTTGGATGAGATCGTGAGGTTGCACAGGGTGCCCTTGTCCATCATCTTTGACAGAGGTACCCAGTTCACAGCTCGATTTTGGAGGCACTTTAGGAGGCTCTTGGTACACATTTCGATTTGAGCATGACTTTCCTTCCGCAGACAGATGGGCAATCAAATAAGATGATATAGATTTTGGAGGACATATTGCAGGCTTGCGTTATGGATTTTGGAGGTAGATGGAGTTAATATCTTCTTTTGATTGAGTTTGCGTATAATAATAGTTATCAGTTCAGTATTCAAATAGTGCCGTTGAAGGCTTTATACAACAGGCGATGTAGGTCTCCGATTAGGTGGCTTAAGGCCGAGAAGTCGAGTTTGCTAGGACCGGATTTGGTCTAGGACACGGTGGATAAAGTTTGGTTGATTAGAGATAGACTATCTGCAACTCAATGTAAATAGAAGGCTTACGTGGACCACCAGTATTGCCCTTTAGAGTTTACCGTTAGAGATCATATCTTTTTGAGGGTTTTCTCGATGAAGGGTGTGGTCAGATTTGGCATAAAGGGTAAGCTCAATCCCTGATATATCGGCCCATATGAGATTTTGGATCGAGTTGGAGATGTAGCATATCGTTTAGCTCTTCTTCTTGAGTTGTCAATGGTGCATTTGGTATTCCATGTCTCTATGTTGAGAAAGTACATGCCAGATCTGTCACATGTGATTCCTTCGTAGATGTCCAACTTGATCAGGATTTGTCTTACGAGGAGGAGCCGATGGCTATATTGGACGGTCAAGTTAAGCAGCTTCGATCGAAGGAAGTGCCCACAGTTAAAGTGCTATGGAGAAGTCAGACCTCAAATGAGGCCACCTGGTAGTCTGAGGAGATCATGTGTAGGAGGTACCCACATCTTTTTGGTATGTAATCTATTCCCTTGTTTTAAAATTCGAGGACTAATTTTTTTTTTTATAAAGGGGGAGAATGTAATGACCCAATTTTAGTTTAATTAAGTTTAAGAGGTTTAATTGCAAAATTTAGAAGTTTCAGGGATCAAATAGGAATTTGGGCAGGCTTAAGTGCAGAAATTTTAAGTTTAAGGGGCTATTAGGAGAAATTGGAAAGCTTAGGGGGCCAAAGTGCACAAATTAAAAGAATAGGGACCAGATTGAAATTTTAGGAAAGGTTAGAATTGAAAGGAAGAAAAGTTGAGAGGACCAGATTATGATAGGTTTGAAATTACAAATCTACAATGACCCGAGCTATAGATCCATTATTATTCTTGATGGAAGTTGGATTTTGGGTTTTAAATTGTTTAGGGGGGGTTAGGCTTGTACGAGGCTTTTCCCGAAGAAATTGCGAGAGTCTAGTGAGAGAGTGAGGGGTTTTTAGACTAGTTTTGGGTCGGCAAAGAGGTTCACAGTTGGATAGGATTTGGAGGCTTTTGGCTCATTTTGGCTCGAGTTTTCTTCAATTGGGAGGCTTGGTGTGGTTGACGGGTGTGGGTCTACATTGCTTGAGGGCAGATCGGACTAGGTATGCTCAAAATTCTTGGTTTTTCTTTTGTTTTCTAGTTTCGAGTTTTCTTCAAGGGGGTGGGTCTAGGTGCTTTGCCGAGTAAAGAAAAAAGGACCCGAATGGGTATGGATCTCGTGTAGGGCTGGTCCAAGCTGTTGGGCCCAGACTCGGCCTAGATGTATTGTAGGCCCGTGGGCTAGAGTTGTAGGCTGGGCCAGACAATGGCTGGGCTGAGTTGACTCACTAAGTCAACTCGGCCCAATAAAAAAAGACAAATTTGGGCTTGGGCCCAAGCCAATGGGCCTAAGCGGGCGAGCTGAGTTGAGCCAATTTTTTAAAAAATGGATTGTTGATTGAACCGGTTAGGGTGTTTGACCAGCCAATTCAGTGAATTTTTTTGGCTCAGATTCTTGAAGTTGGACTGATTAGTAAGGTTTTGGGGCTTTTTGAATCCAATTTTGAGGGTTACGGGGCCAATTCAATTGAGTTTGTGGTAGTTTTAAGCCAGTTTAGGCTGGTTCAAGGGTTTTGGAAGCTGGTTCACTATGGTTCGAGGATTCTGAAGGCTGGTTCATTATTGTTGAGGGTTGTTGAGTAGAATTGTTGAGTGTTAATGAGTCGTGTGGGTCTTGGTGATGAGTAGTGGTGCCTCAAGGTGTGTGCCAAGGTGTCAAGATAGGATTTGAGCCTGGTTTTGCGCTACCGAGCCTGTTACTTATGCTGATTTTGGTGTTGGTGATGATTTTATGTAGTTTTATTTTCAGATATGCCTAAGGTGGTGCACCCAGATCACTGAGTCAGGTGAGGGTGACCATGACTTCTTCCTTGGCTCAGCTTTCGTATGGTGGGTGATGATACTCTTCCTATGCATGTGTTGTTCTATTATGGTTTTCTGACGTGGCATGACTACATGTTTCTAAATTGTATTTTGGTACATGTTATATCCGGGATATGTGTTATCTTGTTTATGAACTGTCAGTGAGTTATGTTGATATTATGATTCTGGTTTTTGAGATATGGACATTATATGCATATGTAATCTACTCTTAATTCATATATGAGGATAGTATTGTGTAATGTGATTTGGGGACACTAGGTGGATCAATTGGAAGACAGCAATGTCGTAGCATCTAGTGCGAGGGCCCTGGGTCTGATGTGAGGTAGTAGGGGCCGCGGACATGTTACGCACTGTCATGATGTGCCTAGGATGCGTAGGGCCTCAACCAATAGACGGTGGGTCGTAGCATGCAGTGAGTGCCTTGGGCTTAGTGTTGTGATGTGTGACTGGGATGCCAAAGGCTCAGCTGGTAGACGGTGGGTTGCCATAGCGTACGAGGAGTGCCTTGGGCCCAGTGATGTGGTTTGAGAACTCGTTATGTTGACACCTCACATACTTTTTTTGATGTAATTACTACTCACTACATATGTATATGTATGAGTTTTTATTATGTGGTGACACATATCCCGACATGCATAGGCTAAGTATCATCCTTACTCACCGAGTTTTGCGACTCACCTTTCTTATTCATTCCATATTTGTCTTGCTATTCTTGTCTCAGTTAGTATGCCAGAGTCAGAGCTTGGTGGTTGCGGAATGGTCGATGAATAGGTATACTTTCCTTTTTGTATCTTTTCCCTTTAGTATTTTAGAGTAGCTCACTGATACTTTCAAATAGGTCCTAATGATTATGTTTTGAACAGTGTATCACGATTTGTATTTATTTGATGAGCACTTTTGGTATGTTTTGGTGTGATGAGGCTTATTGGAGTCAGTAGACTTTAGTGTCAGTCACAAGCTTGGGTTGGGTTGTGACAGCTCGATTATAACAAATCAAATAGTTCTAGGACTTGATTACCAAGTCAATAATGGCAGAATCACGCCCAACACTTTGGTCGATGATTCACGCTGATTTTAGACTTTGTTTGACAAAATGTGTATATAATCTGGATCGTTAGCTCAAAATGAATGAAACCACTCAATCAATTTGAAGAAAAGCAATCCCGAGGTGCTTCAATTTCTCAGTTCATCCCATTGGTGTCTGTTTGCCCCTTTCGATCGATTTAAGCCAAAGTAAGCCTAGAAAAGCTGCTTTTAAGCCAATTAAAGCCCATCCATCTTGGTTGTCGCTTGTTGCACGCAACATACTCAAAAATCATGTGGTAATTTGTTCATTTCACCATTCTATTTTGAGTATTTTTGATCGATTATTAGTCTGGGTTGTTTACAGGTTATTTAAGTCATAGATGACCCCATTCTAGAAATCGGGTTTGGCCGAATGGGCTGGACCAGGTGGTGGGCTGGGTTCTGAGTCTTTGGATCTGGGTATAGGTTTTGGGTCTTGGGTCAGGAGATGGCTTTTGGTTTGGGCCGTGGGCGAGCCCAGCTAGAATCTAGGCTCGGTACTTGAAAGGCATTTGGGCCATGGCCAGTGGGCCAGGCCATTAATAAGCTGGGTGTTGGGCTCTAGATTTGGTCCAGATCCGATTGCTGGATTTGGATTAGTAATTAATTTAATAATCAGAAAATAAATAGAAAAATAGCATAAAAGGAAAATCGGCCGTTCAAGGACTTCCACGCCAGTTCACAACTAGTTGAAGGTATAGTTAGAAAGCTAATAAAATTACCTAACTAGTTCATAGCTAGTTCAAGGGTAAACTGGCTAGTTCAAATAAAAATTAAAGGATTAGGGCTTTGGGTGGCTAGTTCAACGTTGTTATGGCAGGTTCAAGGTGTTTTCTGACAGGTTCAATGGTTTTACGACCGGTTCCTGGGATTTTATGGCTAGTTCAGTGTATTTATAACTGGTTCAATGTGCAAATGCTTGAATTAAGCGTGGTTCAAGGCTATTAGTGACCGTTTCAATGTTGTTTTGGTTAGTTCAATGTTGTAATGACTAGTTCAGAGCTATTTAAGCTCGGTTTAGGTTGTTTATGGCATGATCATGTTCAGTTCAATGGATTTAAATCATGATCATGGTCGGTTCGGTGGTTTTGGGGCCAGTTTGGGCTGGTTTAATGGGAATTAAGTCCGGTTCATTGGTTTTGGAACCAATTCAATGGTTTTAAGTATGGTTTGAGATTGGTTCAATGGTCTAGAGTCTAGTTCATGGCTGGTTCAATGGTTTTAATGACGGTTCATGGTCGGTTAACCGGTAATATGGTTGGTTCGATAAGTTTCGGGGTTGGTTTAAGATGGTTCAAGTCGAACCAAGCCAGTTTAGGGGTATATGAGACCGGTTTAAACCATGTTTAAGGGTTTTTATATAAAAAGTAGTATTGGAATTAGTCTGTTTTAGGCTTCGGGAGCTAGTAGTAAGCTTCGAGATGTGTGCTAAGGTCTCGAAAAAGGGTCCTGGTCCATTTTGGGTAATTAAAACCCGTAAGTGGGTGGAGTCCAGTTCTAGTTTTGATTATGTGATATTTTGATTGTAGATACTCCCGAGGGGACATGTTTCGATCCGTGAGTTCGTTTTCAGTGCTTCAAGTTTCCTGTTCTGGTTTTGGACTGTGAGTGATAATAATTATTCTATACATGTTTATTTTGTTTTAGTTATGAATTGATTGATGTGATATGATTTCAGATTAAAAAAATATAAAATTTGGGACAGGTATTCGTTTACTTTGAAATTACAGTGAGTTGTTTGAAAATAGATGTTTAATTGAAATTCATGTCTCTTTATAACTGTTTTTTTGAAATCTATGCCGAGAGTTATTTTGGATTCTAGTTTTTGGTTCTGATTAAGATGTTGGTTCTGATATGGGATCCCTATGTGATATGTGATATGTGATTTCTCCAATATGATACGCTCTGTTGTGAAATGTGATTTCTAATATAAGAAGATACTCCCACATGACTTATTCGATTTATTATTCTTTGAGAAAATGAGGCACATTTTTATGACTTATTTGATAATTTGACTAAGTTACTCACTATATACTTATACATATGTTTCTGGCATGCTTTACGATACATGTCCTGGCATGACTAGAGTCTTTATTATTATTCACTATGTTTCACGACTCATTTTTTTATATTTTCTAGATTGTAGCAAACGTTTACATTTTCAATTGAGTTGCCCTTTCCTACTTAACTGAATTTGATGTACGGCTTAACATTCCTATTGATACTTGTATTCGTATTTTAGAGTGGGTCCAGTTTATTTCTCAGAAAGAGTTGTGATGTACTAAAAGATGTTATGCTATTTGATATATTTGAGTTCGTATTCTATTTCCGATCAGAGGCTTAGTAGGGTTGGAGTGTGTAATGGCCTTATTTTTTTATTATTCAAGGAAATATGCAATTTAAGTAGGCCCAGGGGTGTGTTGGAATAAATCAAGAAATTGGGAGTGTTTTTGAAGAGTTTGAAGAGCTGTGGGGGCCAATTGGAAATCCAGGGGGAACTATTCGCATCAATTAAAACTTTGTGGGGTGTTATGTGAAATCTGGAAAAGCCCTGGGTCTAATTTTAGAAATTAGAGGAGTTAATTGAAAGGAATA
Source organism: Thlaspi arvense (assembly GCA_911865555.2). Classification (NCBI taxonomy): domain Eukaryota; kingdom Viridiplantae; phylum Streptophyta; class Magnoliopsida; order Brassicales; family Brassicaceae; genus Thlaspi; species Thlaspi arvense. The sequence continues at coordinate 23,923 of CAJVSB020000040.1, forward strand.
GAAGATGTTGGGGCTGAACTGTGAAGAGAAGAAAGAACCTTCGGCTAGAAACCGGTCGAAGGTTTTGGAAGCAAAATTTGCTCCAATGGGAGCAAGGCAGCTGGAGATATTTTGGGTTCTTGTGTAGAAAAGGGAGACGAGCTTCAGGAGGCGTTCAATTTGAGAGTTCGAGTGTTAGAGAGGGAGGATCGAAGATGGAAAAGTGTCGCGGTTTCCGATAGAAAGATTTTTGAAAATTTTGAGTTTGTGGTTCGAATCACTTCGATTGAAGCTTGTGAATCAACTTGGGGGTCTCGAAATTCCAATTCGTGGGCCTCAATCCATCCAGGTGAGATTTAAATTTTTGGAAATTTTGGATTTTCTGGGTTTCGAGTGTTACTGGGTGTTTGGGTCGTTGCCGGGTGAAGAAGACAGGACCCAGATGGGTCCGGGTCCTGTATAGGGTCAACTTGGGCTGTTGGGCTTTGGCTCGGCCTAGAAGGGTTGTAGGCCCATAGGCCTGAGATGCGGGTCGGCCCTCTGTGCGGGTTTGGGCTAAGTCAGCCCACCGGTTGACTCAGCCCATTGTGGGAATTGACTGAGTTGACTAGCGAGTCAACCCAAGAGTAAAATAGGGATATGTTATTCTAGGAAAAGATTAAATTGGGGATAAGGACTGTTTGGGGATAGGAAGGATTGAATAACCTAAAATTTATTAATTAAATAATGGGATTAGGGTTTGTGAACAGTGAACTAGCTAGTGTTGACCGAAGCATTCATCGGCCGATTCAGGGCTTTTTAGGCCGATTCTTGGAGTGGGTGGACTAGTTCTTGGTTTAGGGAGTTGAGGGCTATCAAACCAGGGGATTTTGGAAAATTTTGGGTCGTCGGTTCAGGGTGAACCGGCTAATTTAATGTGGCAACCTTTGGGCGGCCAGTTCACAAGGTTTTTGGTCGATTCTTGGGAAGATTGAACCAGTTCCTGGTTCAACATGATAAAATCTAGCTAGCTATAAAATTTGGAGATGTTTGGGTGTTTGGTTCGAGGTGAACCAGGATCAAATTAGTGTGCTAGTACTTAGGAATGAGGTTCTTGGCCGGTTCAAGGCCAGTTTAAGGGGTTTTTGGCCAGTTTAGGGTGGTTCTTGGGGTTTTTAGGCCTTCTGAGTCTGATTTTGAGGGTTTTGTAGTTGGTTTAGTTCATCTTGAGATAGTTTTAGACTAGGTTGAGTGGGTTTGGGGATTTCCAGAGGTCGGTTTATTAGGGTTTGAAGATCGTGGAGCCTGCTTCTTTATGGATGAGGGTTGAGGAGTAGAATTTATGATTGTTCGTGAGTCGCGTAGGTCTTGATGTGGGTTAATGGTGCCTTGGGATGCATGTCAGGAGCCTGGATACGGGGGAAATCCTGGGCCACTTCTGATGAGTGAGTCTTTTGGGGTAAATTCAGTTTTGATTCTGACTTGTGGCTTGGTAATTGTAGATACATTTGGGGAGGCGCATTCTGGCCTGTGAGTCATCGGAGAGAGTTTTGGGATTTCGATTTTGACATGTCCAGTGAGTGACAGTACTCTCTGTACATGTGTTTGCATTCTAGTTTTCTGTTAGTTTCTGTGTTTTGATTTCTGAACTATAGTATTATTTCCGAGACATGAATCTATTGTTTTAAAGTATGATAAGCTTGAAATTATTTGAAATATTATATTATTATTTTTGAAATAATTATATACCTGCCTCATTGATACATGCTTTTTAAAAGGTTAAATTGTCGTGAGTTTTTTGTGATTCCGGTTTTCTGGTTTCGACTCTGGTTCTGATCTGGGGTGCCAGGGGCTCGGCCGCCAAACGGTTGGTTGCCTGGTGTGCGGGGAGTGCCCAGGGCCTAATGATGTGATATATGTGATTCTGATTCTGGCTCTAGCTTTGACACGGGATCCCAGGGCGACAGGTATAAGATATGTAACTCTGATTCTGATACAGGACACTAGGGGCTCTATTGTCGAACGGTTGGCCACTATAGCATGCGAGAAATGCCTTGGGTCCACATGTGACTCTCACTCTAATACGGGACGCCAAGGGCTCTATTGTCAGATGGTTGGCCACCGTAGCATGCAGGAAGTGCCCTGAGTCTACCTGTGACTCTAATTCTGATACGGGATGCCGGGGCTTAGTTGACGGACGGTGGGTCGCCATGATGTGCGGAGAGTGCCCTGGGTCCATATGTGGCTCTAGCTCTGATATGTGTTATGTGATACGTTCTGATACTCTGACAGACTTTTGATTTTCTGATTCGGACGTGCATGTGTAAACTACATGTGTTATCTAAGGCTAATGTGACTTTTGTGAGCTGTGTTATTACTTGGAAACGATACTTATGTTTTAAATGGTTACGATTCCTGTCCCGGCCTGTCTAGAGTAGTACTGTTATTCATTGAGTTTTATACTCACCCCTTTTTCCCCCCACCTTCCAGATTTTAGTTATGTTTGGCAGCAGTAGCTCCTGTGACAGTTCTGTCACTACTACACCGACTTGATTGTACAGGCACTTTCTGTATATTTACGTTTTGTACTTTAGACGCTATATGTACAGTCGGACGTGTTTTATTATTTATATTTATATGGATGGTCTTCCGATGAAATGTTTTATCTGCTTCGTTCTAGTTAGAGGCTTACTAGGGTTGGTATGTCAATCCTAGTACTAGTCGCACTCCCTAGTTGGGGTGTGACAAAGTGCCAACCTTAGTGTCGATCACATGCCTAGGTTTAGGGTGTGACAATGAGACAACCTTTCATGAAATTTAATTCATATGATAAAAATGTCATTTTATCTTTATAAAACATGCTCATATAATATATTTTAATTAAATTTGATAATTTAAATTTGCGCTATCTAATAGTAGCTGCATGGAATTTAATAAAATTATTAACTAATAGTTTTTCTGTAAAGAAAAAGAGACCGTTTTGTTGTAATAAGAACGAAGTTAAGTGATATTTTAAGTAAACTTAGAGAAGGAAGAGTGTTTATTACTTTAATTTTATTTTTTCCTTTTTAAAAGCTACATTAAATTTCTAAAATGAGGTACACTTTAATGAAACATTTTTAATTCTGTTGAGAAATTTAGATAAGCATTTAGAAGTGTACTTTTTATGCAACAAAAAATCCAACAATATATATATACCTGTAAATGTATATGATATTTTCTTTTTTGGGAAGATGAGAACACAAAATATCTAAATTCATTGAAGAAAATTTTAAGATTTCCACTCACAATGGTCATCACATATGCCGTTCACACCTAATTCTCTTGAATGCAAGTCGGAGATGTTGAAACTGATTACATAATTAAAGCAGTGGTTGGACTGCTAGAGATTGACATTGACATGTTTGTCCAAATATTCAAGGTGCATAGCTATTTGGTCCCAAAATGAGTAGAAAAATGAGACATGACAGTGTATTTGTGTAGCAAGTAACATTCACGGGCAAGTTTGCTCAATGAAATGCCCCTTAATTGTTCTATATCTTTAGCTATTTGGCTTTAAATTTGAAGGCCCAAATCTCTCTCTCTCTCTCTCCTCTGAAGTGGATTTGTGATTGACGCTAAGGTTAGAATAAATTCCAATCTTATAAGCCTAACTATATAGGTGTATCTATATCTGTTCTTGGCTCATATGTGAGGATGGTATTGTATGGTGTGATTGGAGATGTCAAGGGCTTAGCTGAAGTACAGCGATCCGTAGTGTCCAGTGGTGAGTGCCTTAAGTTTGATATGAGGTGGTGGAGGGTCGCGAACATGTTGCGCACTGTCGAAATGAGTTTGATGTCAGGTTAAGCCGGAGGACGGTGTACCATAGCATTTGGTGGTGAGATGCCCTGGGTTCAGTGATATGATATGATGGCTAGTTATGATCATACCATCACATACTTGTTTTGATGTATAATAATGCTCATTGCATATGTATGCGTGTGGTTTTGTAAAGTTGTTATATTTACATTTTGACTTGTGTATGTTTGCGTGGTGGTTGTGTGACTGACTAGGGTTGGTGAGCTCTAGTGCCCATTACGGGCCCCAGTTTGGGTTGTGGTAAGAACAAAAGACTCCTCTTAAGCACCGGGATTCGACTAAGTATCGAACTCTGAATTTGAAAAATAATATGGGTGAGTCGACAAACCTAGTGAATAATAACATGCATTTACGAGGACAGGGGTTATGTATAACATATATATAAGAAAACTTTATAATGTAACAAATCTTTTATGGTTATCAGAGATTTTAGAGAGTTTGAAATCCAAAACGGAACATATATAAGGTGGCGACCTTGTAGTTTGCCAATACGAAAATGAGGTGTCAGCTTCATCTGCCCATATACACATAAATATATAGAAGTCTCCCATGTCAGCCAAAACGAGAGTCCAACACCGCCCTTACTAGATGGAAATATTGTCAGAGTACATTAAGTCTAACACCTACTACTTTTTTTTTTCTATTTTCAACAAGCACAATTTTGTCTTTGCCGTTTACTTGGCTACTAGCTCAAGTAAATTTTTTTCCAAATCTTTAATAAGTTTGGTAGGCTAGCTAGGCCATGTTCATATATGATTTTATGTCAAACTCAACAATCATGTACTTGTCAATGCGCCCTTTCCTTTGATATGAGATAATAAAGACAAATGTTCGTAGACAAACGAAAGTCAACTTTGCGTACGCCAGTAATCCACTCCCCAGTCCAAATCAATTAATGGTGTTCCCATAAAAGACGTTTTACTTTCTTCGTTGATTCATGTGATTGTAATAGATTATTTGGAATAGTAAATTCATGTTTTGCTTTCAACAATCCCAGTTGTCGTTTTATATTTCATTTTTAGTAAATAATCTTGTTACCTTTGACAATAGCAATTTTTCTTTGATGTTTCCACCACCTAAGAAGAAAATGACATTGGCTATTACACATTAGAAAAACCTGCAAGCTTGGAAAATAGATATATATAAAGTTGGCTACCGTTGTATCAATTCCAGTCCAAATAAATGATTTCAATTATTAATTAATCTTAATTTCAAAATATATACAACAATAAAAAAATTAAAGTTCTTTAATGTTTACGCCACCTGCATTTTTAGATCTTACAATCATGTCCCCGTTAATTGTACACTCTATTGAAACATTTCCAACAAATACAACACAAAATCGTGGGTGATTTGCAATATGCACCCAAATTTACAAATTTTGGTACTTTGCACCCTAACAAGGCAAATGGCCAAAAGGCTCTAGGGTGCAAAGTGCCAAATTTTTTTAACGATGGGGTGTATTGTGCTGATCACTCCAAAATTATCCATAAGTATATTGTTATTCATTTTAAGTTTTTACATGTGTCAAATTGAAAATTTATATTTATTATTTTTTATGGATGAATGTCATGCCCCAATCTGGGAGCGTGATTGGCACTAGGATTGGTGTACCAACCCAAGTATGCCTCCAAACAGAACAAATCAGATAAAGTCTTTCATCAGACATATAGTCAATATACATAACTAAACACGTCTAAACTGTATATAGAGCGTCTAGAGTACCAAAATAAATATACAAAAAGTGCCTGTACAATCAAGTCAGTGCAGCGGTGATGGAACTGTCGCAGAAGCTACTACTGCCGATCAGAACTGAAAGCTGGAAGGTGGGGAAAAAGGGGATAAATAAAAATTCAGTAAATAACAGTACTACTCTACACATGTTGGGACAAGAATCGTAACCATTCAAAACACAAGTACCATCTCCAGTAATAACACAGTTTACAAAAAATCACATTTGCCTTAGAGATCACATGTATTTTATATATGCATAGTCAGAATAAAAAAAAATCATAAATCTGTCAGAGTATTAGAATGTATCTCATATCAGAACCAGGCATATATGGACCCAAGGCATTCCTCGCACGTTACGGTGACCCACTGTCTGCCGGTTGAGTCCCTAGCATCTATATCAAAATCAGAGTCACACGTGGACCCAGGGCACTCCTCGAACACTACGGTGACCCACCGTAAGCCAGCTGAGCCCCTAACATCCCTTATCAAAATTAGAGTCACATGTGGAACCAAGGCACTCCCTGAATGCTACAGTGACCCACCGTCTGCCGGCTAAGCCCCTAGCATCTCGTATTAGAATCAAAGTTACATGTGGACCCAGGCCACTCCACGAACGCTACGGCAATCCACTGTCTGCCGGCTAAGCCCCTGACATCCCGTATCAAAATCAGAGTCACATATGGATCCAAGGCACTCTCCGAACGCTACAATGACCCACCACCCGCCGCTGAGTCCCTGGCTTCCCGTATCAAAATCAAAATCACATATCTTATATTTGTCGCACTGGGATCTCGTGCCAAAACTAGAATTAGATTCAGAATCAGAATCACATATATCACATCAATGGGCCCAGGGCACTCTCCGCGCGCTACGACGACTAATTATTCGCCGGCTGAGTCCCTGGCATCCCGTATCAAAACCAGAATCACATAAAACTCTCGATAGATTAACTTTTAAATACACATGTATCACTGAGGCAGGTATGTAATTAAGTGCAGAAATAATTTCAAGCTTATCGTACTTTAAACAGATAGATACATGTCTCGGAGTAATATCATAGTTCAGAAATCAAAACACAAAGCTAACAGAAAATCGGAATGTAAACACAAGCATAGAGAGTACTGTCACTCACAGGGCAAGTTGACATCGGAATCTAAAACTCTAACAGATAGCTCACTGGCCAAGGCGTACCTTCCCAGATATATTTGCAATCGCCAAGACACACATTAAAATCCAAACCGAATCCACTCCAAAGAACTCACTCGTCAGAAATGGCCCGGGATTCCCCTATGTCCTAGGCTCCTAACACGTATATCGAGGCATGACTAACCCACCTTAAGACCCACTTAACTCTGAACATTTATTAATTCTACTCAACCACCCTGACAGTAATGAACTGACCTCCACAAATCCCCAAACCAATCCCAACCAGTCTAAAACTATACCAAATTGAACTGAACCAGTCACAAAACCCTCAAAGTCAGATTCGGAGGACCCAGAAACCCCAAGAACCACCCTAAACCGGCTAAAAACCCCTCAAACTGGCCAAAACCCTATTCCAAAGGACCAGCACTCTGAACCGAGCCCGGTTCACCTCGAACCAAACACCCAAACATCACCAAATTCCATAGGTAGCTAGATTTCATCATGTTGAACCAAGAACCAATTCAATTTCCCCATAAACTAGCCCAAAACCTGGTGAATCGGCCGCCCAAAGGTGATAAACTAAACTAGTTGGTTCACCCTAAACCAGCCATCCAAAATCCCCAAAATCCATCTAGTCTGATAACCCTCATCCCCTTAAACCGAGATTTGGTCCATTTGCCCGAAGAATTGGCCTAAAAAGCACTGAACGGATGGTCAACCCTTCGGTCAACACGGGCCGGTTCACCCTGCTCAAAAACTTGAACCCCCCTCTTTCCCACTGGGCTGAGTCGACCCAGTGAGTTGACTCAGCCCAACCATTGTTTGGGCTAGCCTGCGGCTCAAGCCCACGGCCCTGCTACCCTTCTAGGTCGAGCCCAGGCCCAACAGGGCGGGCCGGCCCTGCATAAGGACCCGAACCCATCTGGGTCCTATCTTCTCCACCCAGAAGAGTAGAATCTGACCGAATCCCCCCTACAACACCAAAAGCCAATAATCCCAAAATTTCAAGATTTTTGAGCTTAACAGACTGAATCGAGACCCTTAGGCTAGAATTCCGAAGTCCCCAAACTATTTTGCAACCCTTAATTGGGAGAATTTAATTAAAAACTGGAAATTTTCCCAAATTTTCCTGTTGGATGCCGTAGCTCTTCCGGCTCCCTTCCTCTATAAGTTTTCCTTAAAAACTCAATTTGCTCACTCCCTCATGCTTGCCTCTCATCCATGCACACTTATCTAAGGTTTTTTCTAGCTGTCTTTCTCCCATTGGAGCGGATTTGGCTCGAGGAGCTTCAGCCAAGTTCTGGCACTTGACAGAGGCAAGAAATCTAGAGTACAACCAAAGTCCCTTGCACTTAGCAGAGGCAAGAAATCCTCATTACAAAGCCTTTGATTTGGTAAACTTCAAACACCAATACAAATGGTAATGAAGATAAAGTAGAAATCTAGCAATTCCTCTTAAATAGGATTAACTACCACTCATGTACAAAAATAATATCACTTCAAAAAGGCACTCTCAAGAATAAAATATTTTTCTCTATGCACTATTTGATTTAGTAATAAACAATATAGCACAAAGAATTAGAGAGAGATTAAAAAGGTTTTTGAGAGCTTGTTGTTATGTGCTTCTCCCTTCAATCCATGCTCCTTTTATAGGCAAAAAACACCAAAGAGACGTTGGCCTTTGTGGAAGACAAAATCATTTGTCAATAATAACTGCACATTAGTTGGTTTCACAAATTCAAACAAATTGGCTCCGAATGTTCAAAACATCTTAAAAATTTCTTTAATACCCCTCAATGAGTCTATTTTCAAATGCAAAAAGAATCAGTGAATTATCATGTGCCGTTTGAGAAAAATGATCAAAAGTTCAACAAAATGTCAAACTATAAAATTGTTTTTGACAAAAGTTGTTGGTCAAGTTCAAAATTGTCTAGAAATTTGAATTTGTATTCAAAAATAACAAATAATATATTTTTGAAAAAATTATAACATCTAATTTCATTCAAAATTAGATTTGTGCAAATTTGAATTTTATATTTTAAGATATGATAAGAACACTATAGTATACTTATATTGTCTATTGACAATATAACTCAGCAGAATGGTCTATTTTGAAAAATTATATCTATCAATCTATAAGTGTAAGACGTGCATATAATATACGCATTTAAAACTCAACACATCTACTTTACAAATAAAATTAATTCAGAATTTTATTTATATCATAAATTATATTTTATTAATTAAAACTAATATCGTGCAGATTTCAAAAATGACTTTTTGAGAAAATAATATATGAGATTGATATAATAAACTGCTTTAATATAAAATAGTATATAAGATACATTTATACATCAAAATAAAGGTATTTGAATATAGTGTCATATAAAATTGACTTTATTATTTTTTGACGTTTTTATAGTAAGATATAAACAATTTACTACACACATGTCTAATTTGACAGTTTCACAATCTAGCATATATAGTGTATGTAGTTAAACAATAAACTTAATATTATAAATTGTTCATATTGTCCATTATATATATATATAATAGTTTTAATTTGTTTTATCATTATCAAAAGAAATATAAAATCTTGAGGCTAACAAAATTTATTTTAAAAATATGAGTACTTTTGCAAAGCACGAAAATGTCATCCCAGATAAATCAAAATCAATCTTCTATTCTCAACCACAAATGTATACATCCAATAATGAGAAAATGAACCAAAATGAATTTCTTTTATTGAAAAATGTCATAAAATAATACTCAAGCAAAAAATGACAAATTTGGATTAAGTCTCGTACGGGCTTGGATTTAATTCGCTTTTTGATTGCCAAGTACTTGATATCGATGTGTTTGTTTTGACTTCTACTTTTATTATTCTTAGCCAAGAACACGGCAACAAAATTGTCACAATGGATCTTGATTGGCTTTGAAATTGTTTCAGCAATTTGAAGTTCAAAAATGACATTCTTTAACCATATACCTAGAGATGTTGCCTCAAAACAAGAAATGAACTCAGCTTCCATAGTTGAAGTTGCAACCAGTGTTTGTTTTACACTTCTCCGGGATATTACTCCATTAGAAAACATGAAGAAATTTCATGATATTGACTTGCAGGTATCAACATTCCCAGCCAAATCTAAGTCTGTGTCCAACAATATCCAAACAATCAGTTTTCCAATATGTAAGTATGAAGTGTTTTGTACCCTATAAATATCTCATAACCTTCTTCACAGCTCTTTAGTGGTCTAGACCTAGATTACTTTGATATATTCCTAACATTCCAACTTGTCACATCTCGAAACTAGGCACGTGACCAGTACTAAGACTGGATCACTAACTCCAGTAAGTTTCTAACGAAACAAAAGATTATAATTTAAACAGATATGATATAAATATCAAACGTATATACAAACAATAGGATCCTGTCAAAAAAGTAAATCGAGCAACTCTGAAGTATAAACAGATATGAATAACGTCGTAGGTACTCGGAATCGGGCTCATCAAAGAAACGACATGCATGCTTAGTGATGCGTATGAGAAGGTGAATCAAAGCTACAATCTAAAAAATGTTAGGAAAATAGTGAGTATAAAACTTAATAAATAATAATACAAACTATAGTCATGCTGGCACATGCATTGTAAAACGTGTTAAAACCATATATGTATAGTTTATACAATGAGCAACTAAAGTATAACATAAGAAATCATAATATATGCCTCATACTAATCAAAATTAGGTGTGCGCATTTAGACATAATATCGTCTTAAAGGCAAAGTATGTGGTGCCAAAGGCATTACATATCAAAATAGAATCAGATCAGAGCTCTCTTCTCACGATAGAGTATATCATGTTAGAGGTATCGGATATCACATATCAAAACTGAATCTCATATCAACAGATCATATCAAATCATTGGTCGATATCTTAGGCTAGAGGTATCACAAACAGAATTATCACAAATCAAAACATATATCTCCAATCACATATATAAAATAAGGTCTAGAAAGGAGGATGTTTCAAATATTTTCAAATAGTAACTTGTACGTATTTATTTCAAATCAAAAGCCAAATCATGTATAATTTCAAATTAGCTCATGCATTTTAGAAAATTATTCTAGAATACATGTCCCAAATTTTGTTATTCAAACTGATAAATCATGTCGTAACATGCAATTCTGTTCTTATCATAAAATGCATTTTTGTGATAAATAAATGATTATCATTTAAACACTTGCCTAGAATAAGAATTATCACTCACAACACAAGAATAAAAAGGTCTAAATCTTGTAACGATGACTCAATGATTGAAGCATGTATCCTCAAGTGTATATACAAATCACAATAGCAAAGCATTAATATCGGAGTCAAAACTTAATTAATTAAGAGTTTGACTACTTAAATTAGTCCCTAATCCCAATTCAAAACCTTAGTATCATCTTGAAATTCATGTTTTAACATCCGAACCTAAAACAAACCAAAAATATAAACTCATTTTATGTGAAAACCCTTAAATAGAAGTGAATCAATCTCAAATACCCTCAAATTAGCCTAACAAGCCCTAAACGCCATTAAATCAAGTTGAACTATCATCAAATACCACTAAACCAACTTGAATCGATCTCAAACCCCACTGAAACGGCCTAAACTAACCTAAATCAGCCTTAAACCCCATTGAACTAGCTTGAACCAACCTTAAACTCCACTAAACAGGTTTGAACCACTATCAAATGCCATTAAACTAGCTTGAATTGACCTCAAACACCCCTAAACTAGCCTTAACTTGCCTCAAACACCCCTAAACTAGCTTGAACTGACCTTAAAACCCTAAAACCTGACTGTTCTAGTCAATTAAACCACAAACCCAAAATGAATCATCCCAAAAACATTAAAATCTAACTGAACCAGCCTAAAATTACTCAAAGCTAGACCAAACTGTACTAAAAATACCTAGAACCAGATTGAACTAGACTCTTACAATTATGATTTATTCTAAATTGGTTAAACTTGGTTTAGTTTGGACTGGACCAGCCCATGAACTGGTTGAACTCGATTCAACTAGCCTTGGCCAATTTGGGTGAACTAGTGCAGACTTGATTTCAATTGGGTTTGTCATCCTTGCCCAACTCCCGTGCATTAAAAAATCAGACATCCCCCAACAAAAAATTCTGCCCTCACCTTGGCTTATCTCAGTTGATCAATGGCTCACAGAAGTCTAGAATAACTCGTCAAGCCTTTGATTAGGTTGGTAGTTGGAAAAGTTGGAATTGACTGGTTTAAGTGGTCGAATTTTTGACCAGACTATTATGGCTAACAAAAGCAAAATTACACCCATTTTTGGAACAAATTTATGAAATTGATCACCAATTTTAACTCTATGAGCCTGGAGGTATGAAATTACACAATTAAAAACTAGTTAAAAATTTTAACTTTTTTTGAATTTATTTGGTTTTGTTTAGTAAGTCGTCAACTGAAATTTTTAGGGTTTTCTTAATTAGGTCCTTTCAGTTTTTGATTTCTTCCAATTAGCTCCTTAGGTATTTTTAATTCAACCCCAGAAAGTCCACCACTTTTCCTCCTATTGCCCCATTTCCTAATTTCTTGCAATTTAACCCCTCACAGTTTCTAATTAAACCACAGATCTGTCTATTTTGTTCAATTAAGTCCTTCAAACCTCTCACTTAGCCCTTGAGCAATTTAATTCACTCAATCCAATCCCCCAACATATAAATTAAATTAATTTCTTATTATTTTTTTTCAAATTTAGGGTCATTACATTCTTTCCCCTTGTAAAAATTTGGTCCCCAATTTTAAAAAAAGTGATTACATTAGGCATTAAACAGATGAGGATATTTCCTATGCATAATTTCCTTAGACTTCCATGTAGCTTCCTCTATAACCTGATTCGTCCATAATACTTTCACAAACAATACATCTTTAGGCGAAAATTTCTTTACTTGCCTATCCAAAGCAGCCACGAGCTCTTCCTTGCATGACAAATCCTTATCCAATTAAACACTTTGCGGTGCTATCACATGCGAGGGATCAGATAGATATTTCTTCAGCATAGAAACATGAAACATTGGATGTACCATCACTAATTCTAGAGGAAGAGATAAACAATAGGCCACAGCTCCTACACGCTCTAGTGTCTTATACGGGCTAATATGTCAAGGACTAAGTTTGTCTTTCTTTTCATGTCTAATAACTCCTTTCATTAGGGATACCTTCAAAAATACATGATTTTCTAGCAACAACCTCTAATTTATGATGTAGGTGGTTGACATATGCTTTATGTCCGCTCTGTGCAGTTAGGAGTCTATCTCTAATTATTCAAACCCTATCCATCACATCCTGTGTGAAATTCAGACCCACGAGCTCTGTCTCAGTTGTTTCAAACCAATTAAATGGGGATCTACACTATCTACCATACACTACCTTAAATGGAGCCATCTATATGCTAGGCTAATAACTATTATTCTAAGAGAATTATGTTAAGGGTAGATATTAACTCTGGCTATTTCCAAAGTCCAAAATACAAGCTCACAACATATCCTTTAAAATTAAAATAGTCATCTCTGACTGTCCATTAGTTTGATAGTGAAAGTCTGTGCTCAAATCAAATCGGATCTCTAGAGCCTCCTGGAAAGCTCTTTAAAATTAAGACATAAACTGAGTTCCCCGATCAAAGATAATAGACAAGGATACTCCATTTTATCTCATGATCTTATTTAAGTATCGTTGCGAATACTGAGACATGTTGTAACTTGTCTTCATTGTGAGGAAATGTGCAGATTTAGTCAATGATCCACAATAACCCAAATAGAATCATAACCCTTGGAGGTACGAGACAATCCAGTCATAAATTCCATAGCAATGCCTTCCCATTTCCATCCAGATATCTTGATCTGTTGATATAGCCTTACAAGCTTTTAATGTTCGACTTCCACTTGCTGACATGTCAAACATCGAGAGACAAAGTCTACCACGTCTCTTTCTCTCTCTCTCTCTCCATTCATCTGCACCCATATAATTGTTTTAGGTCACAATATAGCAACCAGGTTTTTGATAGACTTCTGGCTCCATGCATTCAGCAACCACATTATTTTTCCCTAGATAATATAAAATAATACAATTACAATCTTTAAGCAGCTCCATTTAACTAATCAAATAATGTTGTTAATCTTTATCAACAAATATTTATTATACATCGCCACATTATTAGTTTATCGATATTTGATGCATAGTGTTAGGGCATTCCTCCTTTTTCTTTCAATAAGACTAAAGCACCCTATGGAAAAAGTGCTAGTATTTGATAGATAGTCAATACAGAATTCATTAACAATTGTTACACTCTCTAAACATAGTTTCCTAATTTGAGTGTCTTAATTGCCACCAAAAATCCTGATGCCTTTGGTTGAGCAACTGTTTAGCTTTTAGGAATGAGATAATGTGAACCAGAGTCATAGAATAATTGCCTTGAGATATTAATGGTGCCTTACTCGACACATCAAAACTCAAAGTTATCAAGCAAGATTGATATGCATAGGATACCAAAATGGACTCCCTAACACGGGTTGCCATGAAAGCTCTAGTAACTTGAATATTTGCCAAACCAAGTGGAATTTTCTTTCATAGATACATATAAATAGGTAGAGTTAGAATCAAGCAAAACGAAAACCTTATACAAGCATAAAAAGATCATATCTATGATTACGCATTTGACGTCTGAGCATATTGTCGAATCAAAACATATGCTCAAGTTAGGCTCCCACTAAGCTGGCCATGGCCTTTGCCTCCTGTCCCTCGATCACGAGAGCTTGACGACTTTCCATGGACTGACCTTGAGTCTACTATGCAAATCCTCTAGTCTGGGTAGTCGATGCTGTAGTGGGCATTCCCAGATCATATGGCCTTGCTAGCCACAATGATAGCAAGCTCCTATCACTCTATAACACTGTCCAAAATGTGCCTTGCCACAAGTGAGGCAATTGGGTGTAGACTGAGCATGCCCCTTAAGTCTACTCACCAATGCAACTATGCTAGCTGACGACTATCTACTAAAAGAACCTCCACACCAAAAAGAACACCAATAGGCACAAGACAATGACTCTTTCTAGGAACTAGAACTACACTGAAAGATCCCCTAGTCTTAGCTTTCTTCCTTGTGTCTCCATAGATGTACTCGGGTAAACCCGATGCCTATGAAGCACGTGCAGCCTCCACTATCCAAGTATTTGTAAATGTCCCTATCTAGGGAGCCAAAGCCCAATATAAGGGTTGCAACAACCCTCTGATAAATCTCGTGGCTTGAGTAGGGTCATGACTAATAAGGTACAAAGCTTATCAAGAAAGGCGAGTAATCTGATCCTCATACTTCAACACAATCATACCGGGTCTTTGCACTAGTTTCTTAAACTCAATCGCCAACTCCACCTGCCTATTATTAGGTAGAAACTAACTCAAAAATGCTATGTTAAACTCTTCCCAAGTCATAGGAACTACATCAACAGACCTGAGTGTCAACAAATGATCATGCCGAGCTTAGGCTATGCCTCGAAATCTAAAAGCTATCAACTCTATTAGTCTATACTCAAACCAAATTAGAATCTAGAAATATGTTTACCAAATTATCTAGAAACTAGTGCAGATCCCCCTTAGTATCTGAACTAAAGAATGCAGGAGGGTCCATCTACAAGAAATCTCAAAAATACCCATCAAAATTGGACTAATTTTACTCTAAACCTATCACAACTAGAACTGTTGCTATGCTCGGTTGTACATTGTCCGAAGCCAGCTATCTGCTAGGACTAGTGAAGGTCCCGATAAACTTAGTTATAATCTGATGAAGCCCTTGAATACCCGTCAACACGTTACGAGTTACGGAAGAGGATGTAGCACCCTCACCAAAAGTTAACTCTATAGCCTGCCTAGCTATCCTCCCTCGTGTCCTAGGATGGCCTTTCCCTTGAGATTAAGGAAAGGCTACTCCACTTGAGGGATTCTTAATCATCTCGGAATCTAATATCAAGTGGGTGTGTATGTCTCACGTGGAGAACCCAATCCCCCCACAGGGCTTTGGACTCTTTATTATGGAAGTTGGGCCTCACCGTCATAATAAAAATACTGCAAAAGAGCCTTGCTTTATTCACTCTCAGATTAACCTATTGCTCTGATACCACCTTTGTCACATCCAGAAACAAGGCACATGACCAGCACAAAGGCTAGACCGCCAACCCTAGTACGCCTCTAATAGAACAAAATATTATAATTTATATAGATCTGATATAAGCATCAAATGTATATAAAAATAAAAGGATTCTATCTAAAAAGTAAATAGGGCAATCTAAGGTACAAACAGACATAAATAACATTGCCCATACTTAGGATTGGGCTTGTCAGAGAAACCATGTGCATGCTCAATGATGCATACGAGAAGGTCAACAAAAGCTATGATTTGAAAAATATTGGCAAAGGGGTGTGTGTAAAACTCAGTGAGTGATAATACAAACTCTAGTCATGCTAGGACATGCATCATAAAATGTGCCAAAACCATTTATGTATACTTTAGACAAAAAGTAACTAATATGTATCATTAGATATCATAGTATATGCCTCATAATAATCAAAATTAAGTGGGAGCATCTGAATAGAATATCATCTCAATGGTAGAGTATATCATGCTAGAGGCATCACATATCAGAATAGAACTAGATTAGAGCTCTCTTCTCACAACAAAGCATATCATGTCGGAGGTATCAGATATCACATATTAGAACAAAATCTCATATTAGATCATCGGTCAAGTATCTTAGGCCGAAGGTGTCACAGACAAAATTATCACAAATCAAAACATATATCTCCCACCATATACATAAAATAGGGTTTATAAAAGTGGATGTTTCAAATATTTCCAAATAGTAACTTGCACATATTTATATCAAATCAAAAGCCAAAGTTTTCATAATTTCAAATCAGCTTACAACATTTTAGGAAACAATTCTTGAATACATGTCCAAAATTTTGTTATTCAAACCAATAAATCATGTCATAACATGCAATTTTGTTCTAATCATAAAATTTACTTTCGTAATAAATAATTGTTTATCATTCAAACACATGTATAGAATAAGTATTATCACTTATAGTATAAATAGGAATCGAAAGGACCGAATCTTAGTAACGATATATTAACAATCGAAGTGTGTATCTTCAAGTGTATCTATAATCACAATAGCAAAGCATCAACATTGAAGTCAGAACTTAATTAATTAAGAGATCAACTACCTAAACCAGTCCCTAATCCCATTTTGGAATCTTAACATGCATCCTAAGATTCATTTTCTAACATTTAAACCCAAAACAGTCCGAAAACATGCACTGATTTTACGTAAAAACCCTTAAAGTAAAGTGAACAAATCTTAAATACCTTCGAACTAGTCAAAATCGACCTTAAACACCATTAAACTAGCCTGAACCAGCCTCAAATATCATTGAGCTGGCCTTAAAGGCCATGACAATGGGAAATGAATCCTTTTTAGAAATAGGAGAAAAGGTCTTTGTATAATCTTTCCTTTCCCTTGAGTGAATCCTTTTGCAATAAGTCATACCTTATAGCACCCTATGTTACCATGGGAATCCCTTTTGGTCTTATAGACCTAGTTGCAAACAATAGCGCTAGCTCCCTTAAGTAACTCTACAAGATCCCAAACTTGGTTACTCTCCATAGAGTTTATCTTTTCTTTCACGGCATCATACCACAATTTGGATTTGCAACCACTCATAGCTTGTGAAAAGGTCACAAGGTCATCTTCTAGACTAATGTCACAGTTAGTTTTTTGTAAGTACACAATGTAGTCACAAGTAATTACAGGTCTCCTTATTCTAGTAGATCTCCTTAAGGTTGTAGGATTAGCCTCTTGTGTAGATTATTGAATGATAGGATCTGCAACCTAATCATCTACTTGAGTATTTTGTGGTTCATCAGCATTTTGTTGTTCCATATTCGCTATAACTATATGAGTGTTAATAAGAATAACTACTATGTTGATAATTATGGTATCTCTATAAAGAATGTGATTATCCTCTATAAAATCTACAAGAGGTTGTTCACTCCCACTAACCACATTATTTTCAAGGAACTTAGCATTCCTAAATTCTAATAACTTAGATGTGTGGGAAGGATAATAAAACTTGTATCCCTTGAACTTTTCACATAGCCAACAAAATATGCACTAATAGTTTCTAGGTCCAATTTTCTTTCATGTGGATTATACACCCTTACCTCAGCTAGACAGCCCCACATGTGTATATGATTCAAACTTGGTTTCCAAACTTTCCAAAGCTTAAAAGGCATTTTAGAAACTACCTTAGTTGGAACTCTGTTTAGAATATATACAGTCGTTTAAAGAGCTTCTTTCCACAAGGACATATGAAGTTTGGAATTGCTTGTCATACTCCTAACCATGTCCAATCCAATAGCATTCGATTTCTTTTTTTTGTTACACTGGGCATGGTGTATTCTGCCACTATACCATGCTTCTCAAGAAGCTTAACAAATGGACCTGGTGCATGTCCACTTGCAATGTGTACCTTCCATAATATTCTCCACCTCTATCGAATCTCACAATTTTAATGAGTTTTCCACATTGGTTTTCTACTTCTGCTTTATAGATTTTAAAAGCATCTAATGCTTCATCTGCTTTATAGACTTTATTCCAGCATTATCATGCAAAGTCAACGTTATTGGAATCTTTAATTAATTCAAAACTAGTTTTTTGAAAAACAAACAAAAATACCCAACAATACTAGTCTGGAAATAGAAATTAAATTTCTAGAAAAACTTGGAATATGAAAAGTTCATTCTAAATCTAAAACAAAACTAGTGGTTAAAATTAATCTAAAGGTCCCAACGGCCTCCACATGTGAACTAATTCGATTCCCTGAATAGATGCATCATTCACTTTTTGTCAGTTTCTTTCGATTTAAGAAGCCCTGGTATTTGAGACATGGATTGTACAATCAGAATCAATCCACCATGTGTTATGAGAAATTTCAACCATATTAGATTCAAAGCACACTAAAGTATTGAAATTAACTCTCTTCTCAGGCCAATCCTTTTGTTTGAGACAACACCTTTTCATATGTTCTTTTTTTTTATTTCTTTTTATAAAAGTAACAATGAGTCTCTTTCTTTTGGGAACCCATGGGAGAAAATCCCTTTTTCTTTCTTTATGGCTTTGCTTCTTATCCTTGCCTGTGGTGGTCAAATGTGCACCTTCCTTCACTTCCTAATTTAGTTGTCCTTTTTCTTGCATACACATGGTCAAAAGTTCATTAATGGAACAGTTCTCCTTATGTGCGTTATAAGATATTTTAAAGGGTCCAAATTGAGCTGGGAGTGAATTCAATGTGAAGTGCACCAAAAAGAAGTTAGAAATCTCAATCTCTAATGCCCTTAGTTGAGCGACTATATCTCTCATTTGCATAATATGCTCACGTATGCTTGTATTGTCAATGTGTTTCAATGAGGGCAACTGTGCCATAAAGGTGCTAACAAGTGAATTGTCTAAAGTCTCAAATTGTTCATCGATAGCCTTCATGTAATCCTTAACCCTACACATTCAGGAATAGAGCCATGGATGTTTGCCCTTATGTGAGACTTAATGTATATCATGCTTAAGCGATTAGATCACTCCTACTTTCATACAAATCAATCTCAACTCGTGCACAAGCATTTGTGGGTGCAAGAGGCTCATTTGCACGGATGGCAAAGTCAAGATCCATGCAACCCAAATAAAGAAGGACTCTTTCTTTCCAAGATATTTGTTCCCACTCAAATAAATATTATTAGATGGATTTTTAGGTATCACAATCAATGGAATAATTGCAAATAAAGATAACAATAAGTAATGCTTACTAATTGAGGCAAAAGAAACATGACGTGTAAGGGGGTATTCGGTTGGCATGATAAGGCAAGATAAGATAAACTTATCATGCCTTATCATGCGTTCGCTTGGCCTATAACAAAACATGACACGGATACATATTAGCCATGGGCTAATACATTATCTGTGCTTGTTGGGGGAATAAAATTTATCCCCCCTAATAAAATTTTATTTTGGACAAGATTGTCCTTGCCCATTCTCTCCTTCGCGTCTCGGGTAGAGGGAGCACAATGACAAACTGGGACAATGATGTAGAGCTCCCGCCAATGGCTCTCAACTAGATACACACTGCCATAAAACTCAGTACAAGGCTCAACAACCTACTTTCCAACCTGATTCTGACGATTGCCAAAACCGACAACCTGTTATTCCTCAACGGTGGCAAAGGGTATCCATAAAGATCCTTATTCCCCTCAAACGATGTGGCATTGAACCTCGGAAAGTTCCCGCTCCTGTTCCCTAGCGACGCTGGAATCGGATTAGACAGTCAGTTATTCGAGACATCAAACACTGAGAGCCGCCGGAGAAGTCCCAAATTTTGCAGAATGGGTCCGGTGAGGAGGTTGTCATGGAGGTCGATGACACTGAGATACATGCAATACGCAAGCTCGAGTGGAGAGGGTGGACGACGTAGATAGCAGAGGGTGGATGATGCAAAGAGGAAATTTTTTTTTTATAAAAGAGGGCTTTTTAGTAAATTTTCAATTTTACCCTACTTTTTCAAAATTTTGTCTCATTTGTTATCTGTTAAACCAAACGTGTGATAAAATTTATTCTCTTGATAAATTTATCCAGTTATATCTTATCACCCTTATCCTATCCCCCTATCCGAATATATTCACCACATGCAAACATACATAAAAATATGAAAACTGTCACTAAATCTTCCTTTGCGCAAAGATTCTAACACACAAGGATTCATGAAATCCTTTATGCAAAACTAGAAATGAACTTATCCTTCTCAATACCTGTGAGATGTTTGAGAATTATCCAATTTCTATTTTAACCTAATTAAATATGATAATGTAATCATATCCTTGTGCGCAAAGATCGATTGTACTTTTATATATTTAATTACAATTAATTATATTATCAACCATATGTGATTTACCTTTAATATGCTTATTAAAGATACTGTGTCTACTCCCTTTTTTTAAGCATATATCACAACATAATTAAAGGAACTTTCCTTCCTTTTTTTTTACAATGTACACATATAAAGTACAATCACTATTGAGAACATATAAAACAAAAACAAAATTATATTCTCAGAATATTTACAAAATATAAATATTCCCTTTTCTTAAATTAGATTTAAAATAATGATGATGATAATAATAATAATAAATTCAATCCAGGTCAAGAGGCTCAAGTCAATCTGGTCAGTGTCCTAGTCAACGTGCGAGTGAAACCATGCCCAGTTCAACAAGCAGCTTAGCCGAACAGATTGGCCCGATGCATGTGGGATAGATTGTATCGAGCATGGGCTCAAGTCACAGTTGGATTGAGTCAAGCACAGGTCAAATCAGGTCGGGTGCAAGCGCAGGTCAAGTTTAGCTCAAGTTAGGCGTAGGTCATCTGTGTTATGACTATATGCCTAGCCCTGTGTTCAGCAACTGAACTAGCACGTGTGATAACACACCCATTTTCTCCTTCCTAGATGCGAAACCTCACCAACCAGTAGCATCCCTTCAATTATCTTTTCTAATCAAAATCCGCCATGGTCAGCAATGCAAGCTCTCTAGAAGACCATAGAATCATCCCCATTAGTCTTTGGTCATCAGAATTCAGCCATTGATGCTTGCAATTGGCCAATCAATCAAGTCAATCAGGCCAATTTTGAAAATTTCTATCCCTAGTCCGATTATGTGACAAATCCCATACCTCCAAAAACCAATTGATACAATATGCATGAAAATAATTGCAGAAGCAAGTAAATGATATATTGTAGATTTATGTAAATAGATGAAACCTCCAAATGAAATCAAGCAAGAATCAATGTGGCAGCCAAAGGAAAATTTGAAACAAAGAACATAAACCCAAGTAATAACAGAGATCCGAATGTTCAAAGTGTATGTACGCATATACAAATAGGATCAAATTTATAAATAAATCATATATATACTCTGAACAATAGCAGGCATACAAGAATCAATTTTGCCAAGTTCTGAAAATTATATGGAGGTGAGCAATTTTTTTTATACAAAAACATAAGTCAGAGGGCTACGCATATGCAATAACATGTATTACAAAGCTAATATATCAAGGCAAAGATTCAGCAACTTTGATGTCAGATGCCAAAATTAAGCACATGACGGCACAAAGCCTAGATCACCAACCCTAGTATACCTTTGACAAAATGAAAGATTATAATCTAAACAAATCTAATATAAACATCAAATGTATATACAAATAGAAAGATCTTGTTTGAAAAGTAAATAGAGCAACTCTAAAGTACAAACAAACATAATAACGTTGTCAATACTCAAGATCGAGCTCGTCAAAGAAATCACGTGCATACTCAGCGATGCATATGAGAAGGCAAACCAAAGCTATGATTTGAAAATGTTGAAAAATAGATGAGTATAAAACTCAATAAATAATAATACAAACTCTAGTAATGCTAAGACATGTATCATAAATTATGCCAAAATTATAAATATATAGTTTAGACAGTGAGCAACAAAAATGTATCATAAAAAATCATAGTATAAGCCTCATAATAATCAAAATGAAGTAGAAGCATCCGAATAGAATATCATCTCAACGATTAAGTATATCGTGTCATAGGCATCACTTATTAGAACAAAACCAAATTAGAGCTCTTTTCTCAGGATAGAGTATATCATATTAGAGGTATCGGTTATCACATATCATAACAAAATCTCATATTAATAGATCATATCAAATCACTGATCGAATATCTTGAGTCAAAGGTATCAAAGACAGAATTATCACAAATTAGAACATATTTCTCCTACCAAATGCTTAAAATAAGATTTATAAAGGAAGCATGTTTCAAATATTTTAAAACAGTAACTTGTACGTATTTATTTCAAGTCAAAAGCCAAAGCATGTATAATTTTGAATCAACTCACTGCATTTCAAAAAATGATTCAAGAATACATGTCCTAGATTTTGTTATTCAAATCGATAAATCATGTCATAACATATAATTTTGTTCTTATCATAAAATTAATTTTTCAAAATAAATAACTGAATACCGTTCATATACATGCACAGAATAAGTATTATCACTCATAGTATAAATAGAAATCAAAAGGCCCAAATCTCTGAAGTGATAACTTAATGATGGAAGTGTGTATCCTCAGGTATATCTACAATCACGTAACAAAACATCAATACCAGAGTCAAAACTAAATTAATTACAGGCTCGACTACTTAAAATGGTCCCTAATCCTATTTCAGAACCTTGACACACATCCCAAAGTTCATTACCTAACATCCAAACCCAAAATGAACCAAAATCTTGAAAAAATTCTATGTAAAATCCCTTAAGCCAAAGTGAACTAATCTCAAATACCCCTAAACTAGCCTAAACCGACCCTTAACACCATTGAACCAACATGAACCAACCTCAAACACCATTGATTTGGCTTAGACCAGCCTCAAAACCCACTAAACGGGCCTAAATTGACCTCAAACTTCTCTGAACCGACCTGAACTGACTTCAAACCCCACAAAACTAGCTTAAACTTGCCTTAAAACACTAAAACTGGACTGTTTTAATCAATTAAATCACAATATTGCAT
This sequence comes from Thlaspi arvense, assembly GCA_911865555.2. Classification (NCBI taxonomy): domain Eukaryota; kingdom Viridiplantae; phylum Streptophyta; class Magnoliopsida; order Brassicales; family Brassicaceae; genus Thlaspi; species Thlaspi arvense. Next base: position 47,349 of record CAJVSB020000040.1, read on the forward strand.
TGAATCGGCCGAAATATCACTAAAACCTTACTAAATCGGCCTGTAGTCTCTCAGAACTGACCTGAATGGACTGTTATCTCTCAGAACTGGGCTAACCTGGACTATTATCTCTCAGAACTGGACTGAACCATACTATTATCTCTCAGAAGAGGTCGAACTTGATTGGATCGAGCCGAGCTGAGCCGGTTTGGTCAGACCAACTTAGGCCTAGACCTAACTAAGTCCTTTCTTCCCTACCCAAAGCCCCAGGAAGAGGCCTAGCTTCTGCAAATTGAACTCGACCACCTTGAAACTTAAATTACCTCACTTACCACACCTTTCGTCATGGCCAATCACTGGCAAGGGTAATAAGACGGCTGAAAAGTAGTTTTTGAAGCCCAATTGATGAAAAAGCTAGCCGAAACTAAGAAATTTCTGATGAGCTCAAAACTGATATTTGCAAAACTTTTCTGAGAAATCTGAGTGATTCAAGCACAAGAATTGTTTAAGGGATGCTCTCCTACACTCCTATATGCATGTATATACATGTATCTAAGTGGTTAAATAGCATCAAATAGCTTCGAATTGCTTCTAAAAGCTTTGGTCAGTGGCCAACTAAAGCTTTTAGGGCATTTTCAATTTAGTCCTTAGATTTAGTATTTCTTTCAATTCACCCCCCGTCTCATTCTGTTCCAACCCTCAAACTTCCTACGTCTTCTCTCAAACCCCCTTCATCAAATAAGCCCTCAAAATTTGTAATTTAAACCCCAACTCCTCTAATTTACTTAATTAAGTCCTTCAAATCCTTCCGTTTGGCCCTAGTTAGATTAATTTAACCAATTAGGCCCCAAATCAAATTGTAGTAGAATATGGGTCATTACATCTGATATCACATGTAAGCCAAAAATTCTATAATGTTATACAAATAGAGTATATGCGGAAAAACTTGACCTCGAGCCATTGATGTAAACTTGTCGAAAACTTAAGAAAGCTTGACTACTGGAGAGCCTTCTAACCAATCCCAATTCACATGTGATAGATTGTGTATGTTTTCAAATTGGCCTGGTTAGGGACCCTTAGCTTTCTTATTTATAGATGGCCTCCCATCAACATAATAACATCAAATTAGATATTGAAGCCTTATTAATAAATACAAACCAAACCTTATCCCTTAAAGAGATTATGAATGTTATGGGATAAATGAGGACCATGATCATTTTTTTATAATATAACATTATATATATATCTATATAAATAAATAATATTTGAAGATAAATCTAGCTTATCAAACAAAAAAAAAAAACTAAAATATTATTCAAGAAAATGGTAAAATCATATTCTTAATAAGTTGAATTTTAAATTTTTAGTATGTTCATATAAAATCAAGTAATGAAATAGTCAAACATTCAAGAATTTTAAAAAATTAATTTTTTAGAATAAAGCAACTTGTTATTTTTTTACTATAATAAATAATTCAATTTTATAGGATACAAAATTTACTTTTATTTTTACAAAATATATTTATAAAATATATTAACAAAAATATAATTTTAATAATTTAAATTAATATTATCTGAAACTAAGTTGATATAAGTTAACAAAATTGTTAGTCAAATTGAGTTAAAGCAAGGGTGTATTTTTTAGAGCAATAATATGGTTGAGTATTATTTGAACAAAACTAAACAAAAGTGAGTGTTTTTTATCTTTTTGTTTTTTAATAGTTTCAACAACCACAATTTTTCTTTGCCCTTTAGTTGGCCACTAGATAATGTGAAATTTCTTCGGATGTTTAATTAAGTTAGGTAAACTGGTGAACAACTACCATGTAATCGTCACTGCCCTTCGTCTCAATATCAGATAATAAAGATAAATGTCCACAGACAAACAAAAGTCAAGTTTGGGTACGGCGGTAATCCACTCCCCAGTCCTAATCAATCAATGGTGTCCCCGTAAAATGGGCACATGTATTGCTTTCGTGATTTTTTAAACGGACTTTAGTTTAATAATTAGGGTTAATAAATTCTTTGTTAAAGTAATGCCACACCCACGTTGATTTCACATTTTTTCTTTTAACAATTTCAGTTTTGTCGTTAACCTTCAATTCGCTATCATAGAAGATTAAGTATCTTTCACTTCATTTTCAGTAATTGATCTTGTTTTATTTGATAATGCCATTAGTTGTTTGACGTTTCCATTACGGAAAAAGAAAACGACACTTGCTATTACTCTCTAGAAAAACAAAATTGGCCATAAGTATATACTGTTACTTGTGTGCATAAAAGGGCATCCGGGATGGGTTGACATATATAGATAATTATTTTATAATGATTCAAGAGTAATTGGTGTTAATAACTTATTAAATTTGGACCATTGACTCAAAATATTGAAGTTCAAATTGTTAACTAGTAATTCATAAGAGTATTATATGGTAAATGATATTATACCAAAAAATTAATATGCGATGAGATATCACAGTCATCTCTACTTAAACATTTGACATTCTAGTCAAATTATAAATCTATATTCATATCTAAATAAAATAAAAATAGATTATTAATTTTAGAAACTTGTTAAGTTTAAACTATTAGCCCAGAATACTTAAACCCAAATTATGCAATAATAACTCTTAATAATATTCAAAATCACATCTAATTATATTAGGACTTATCTTTAACATCATGATTAAGTGTTGGAGTAGTCGATAGTACAACTTGTGGTTCCCATAAATGCAATGTAAGGAGTGGCCATTACGAAAGAAATTTTCATTATACGTTGGGATTTACGTATCGTAGTAAAAAATAAAAATAAAAGAACATGTAAACCACCATATAAATCTAAGGCGTAGATAAAATGAGCAATTAATTTAATCATAAATATGTTATAATGACCTGAGAATCACTTACCATAACAACTTATTGAATCTGAGTCAGTGTCCCAAAATATTTAAACCCAAATTGTTCAGTTGCAATCTCTAAATTCTTATATACTATATTATATTACTCTAAAAAATCGATATAGGACGAAATATCAAATATATAATATAAATTTAAGTTATTTCAAAACAAATGAATAAAAGAAGGGTTATAAGATATACGAGTGCATGTAATAATTTTAATTTATTAATTAAATCACAAAAACAAAATATAAATTTATATAATTTAACAACTTGTTAATTTTTTTTACTATAATAAATAAATTAATTTTATAGGATATGAAATTTAATTTACTTTTATAAAATATGTTTATATAATTTATACAACAAAAATTATAATTTTTAATATTTTAAAGCAGGGGTGTATTTTTTAAAGTAATAATATGACTGAGTATTATTCGAGCAAAATCATATTAAAATTAGGTTTTTTTGTTTTTTATTTTTTAATGTTTTCAACAACCCCAATTTTCTCATTGCCCTTTGCTTGGCCACTAGATAATGTGAAATTTCTCCAGATTTAATTAAGCTAGGTAGACTTGTGAACAACTACCATGTATTTGTCGTTGCCCTTTTGATTCAATATCAGATAACAAAGATAAATGCCCACAGACAAACAAAAGTCAATTTCGGGTACAGCGGTAATCCACTCCCTAGTCCTAATCAATTGATGGCGCTCCCATAAAATGGGCCCATGTATTTCTTTCTTGTTTATATAAACGGGTTGATAGTTTAATAATTAGGGTTAATAAATTCTTTGGTAAAGTGATGCCCCGCCCACGTTGATTTCACATTTTTTCTTTCAACAATTTCAGTTTTGTTGTTAACCTTCAATTCACTGTCAGAGAATATTATCTTTTACTTCATTTTCAGCAATTAATCTTGTTTTATTTGACAATGTCACTTGTTCTTTGGCGTTTCCATTACCGAAAAAGAAAATGATGCTTGCTGTTACTCTTTAGAAAAACAAAGTATACTGTTATTTATGTTGTGCATAAAAGGACATCCTCTAGATTGGCAGGTGTAGATAATTATTGTGTAATAATTCAAGAGTGATTAGTGCTAACAACTAACTAAGTTTAGATCAATGACTTAAAATACTTGAGTTCAAGTTGTTAAATAGTAATTGTTAAGAGTTTTATATAGTAAACGATATCATACTAAAAAAAAATTAATATAAGATAGAATATCACAATGTACTATACTTAAGTATTTGATGTTCTCATTAAATTATAGATCTATATTCATATCTAAATAAAATAGAATAAATTATTGATTCTAGAAACTTGTTAAACTTAAACGACTAGCCCAAAATACCTAACTCAAATTGTTAAGCAATAACTCTAAATAATGTTAGATAGTACATGATATCATACCTAAAAATCAATATGGGAACAAGATATCACTTGCTTGGAATTGAAACTTATCTTTTAAAGTTAGCATTGATTCAAAATGTTATCTAATTAAATTTGGACTTATCTTTAATATCATGATTAAGAAATTGTCAGAAAAAACACAATTAGTGGCCGGAAATTAGTGACCATAGGAATGGGTTACTTATTAATGACCTATTAGTAACCGACTCAAACTTATTTTTTTGAAAAAAAATAATAACCAATTCATGACTGATTTTGTGACCACAGTCACTTCGATCAGAAATCAATTACAAAATTAGCAATTGCTACTGTTTTAGTTACAAAAGAGTCATTAATTAGTGACCACATCTAAGTCGGTTACAAAATAGGTCACTAATTAGTGACCCTCTCATGGTGGGTCACAAAGAGGGTCACAAATTTGGGCGTGGGCCTTTACAGTTAATCACTAATTGGTAACTCCCATTGCAGCATTTACAAATGGGTCACTAATTATTGATCCCGATTTTGATGACTACAAAATGGGTCACTAATTAGTGACCCTCTTTTAGGCAATTACTATTTGAGTCACTACTTAAACAAATGATTCTTTACTACAGTCACTAATTAGTGACCCAACTCAAGCGGTTACAAAAATGGGTTACTAATTTATGACCTCCTTTTGTCGGTTACAAATCGGTCAATAATAAATTTTTTCTCTAATTAAATATTTACCTTACCATGGGGGGACCATTTTAGCTACGAGCATATATCTATTCAATTACAAGCATACCTTCATTTATTGAATCAAGTGATCGACTAGTTCGGTTACGAGCAGAGTTCCATTGAGTTACAAACACAGACTCATTAGATTACAAGCAAATTGTTGCTTAAAGGGTTGTGAGAGCAATGTTATATTTAGTTACAAGGAGGGACCCATTTAGTAGTTCGCACAGTTATGTTCAGTTACATGGATATTTCTGTTTAGTTATGAGTAAAATACATGGTTTGTTCAGCAATTTTAGCGTAAGTCAAAATGTGAATGACTGTTTCGATTACAAGCAGAGTTTCATTTAGTTACAAGCAGAGACCCATACAGTTACAAGCATAGCCCTGTTCAGTTACAAGCAAAATACACAGTTTATTCAGCAATTTTAACGTAAGTGAAAATGTGAATAACTGTTTTGGTTACAAGTAGATATCCATTTATTTACAAGTAGAGACCTGTTCATTACAAGCATAGTCCCTTTCAGTTACAAGCTAAATACACAATTTGTTTAGCAATTTTAGCATAAATGAAAATGTGAGTGACTATTTTGGTAACAAGCAGAGTTTCGTTTACTTACAAGCAAAGACTATCATCTTGTACGTTATGATTTTGAGAAAGACAACACTACCTGGGACATTCATGGGGAACCTTTTCAACAAGGTCTAGTTAGTGAAACTTCTATATCCATGAATGATGACAACTTTGGGATGATAGATGTGATCTTGGATGTTGCAAGATCAAATTTTGATTGGTCATTTCCAAGGGATGAGCATCCAATAGACAGGGAACAACCACCAAATCTAGAAGTTGAGAAGTTCTTTCAATTTCTAAAAGATGCTAAATAATCTTTGTGGGAAGGTTGGACAAAACAGACAAGATTGTCTGCAGTATCGCAGATATTGAATATTAAGTCCGATTTCAACCTACCCAAATCATGTATGGATGACATCACAATATTGATGAGAAGCACGATGCCAAAAGATGAAGTGTTCCCAAATAACTTGTACAATTCAAAGAAGATGTTGACCAAACTTGGGTTGGTTATCAAAAGATTGATGTTTGTCAAAGAAATTGCATGTTATATTACAAAGAAGACATGCACAAAATAAAATGCATGATATGCGGTCATGAAAGATACAAGTCACAAAACATAAGCTCTAGAATAAATGTGTCGTATAAGGTTTTGCCCTACTTACCTCTCATCCCAAGACTTTAAAGGTTTTATATGTTAAAGAATACATCTAAGAAGATGACAAAACACTTCAATAATCTATGTGAAGATGGTAGCATGGCACACCCTATGCATATTAAAGCGTGGAAGCATTTTGATTGTTCTCATCCTTAATTTGCATTTGAGCTATGCAATGTTCGCCTAAGAATATGCACAGATGAATTTACTCTATTCAACAACAATGCTATTTCTTATTCTTACTGGCCAATAATAGTTGTAGTATACAATCTTCCTCTTGAGATGGCAATGGAAGAACCATATATTTTTTTAAATATCATTATTTTGGGTCCAAAATCTCCCAAAAAAAAAGTTGAATGTGTTTTTGTGGCCTCTAATTGATGAATTAAATCTATTATGGTGTGAAGGAGTTGAGACGTATGATGTATTTAATAAACAAAATTTCTTTATAAGGGCAGCCCTTATGTAGACAATTAATGACTTCCTGACCTATGATATGGTATCTTGCTAGAGCACTCATGATAGATTGCATGTCTATATTGTATGGATCATACAAACGTTTTTCATCTATGCAATGGATAAAAGTACTTATGGTTTGATTGTCATCGTCAATTCTTGCCTTCTAATCACACATATATATCACAAAGTTAACAGTTTATCCGAGGTCGACGTGAAGAAGACAATCCTTCTCCACGTTTATCAGGAACAGAAATTAAGAGGCGAGTATCTATATTTCCTCCGCAAAGCTATGATGAATATGGAATTCTTAAAGATTTTCCTGGATATGACGATACACACAATTGAGTTTAAAAAAGTATCTTTTGGGAGTTACCTTATTGGTCCATAAATTTTATCCACCATAACTTGGATGTCATACATATTGAGAGAAATGTGTTCAAAAATATATTCAACAATGTGGTAAATGTGAAGGGAAGGTCAAAGGATGCAAGGAAAGATTTAAAGTTGTACTATGATTGGCCTGAGCTACAGGTGTTTTAGAATAATAGAGAACAACTAGTGAAGCCCAAAGTAACCTACATACTAAGTATCGAACAAATGAAAGAAGTGTGCATATAGACGAAAGGTTTGAAACTTCCTAATGGCTCTGCTTTAAATATTGCTCGGTGTGTGAATGAAAGTAATGGAAGTTTATGTAATGAAGAGTCATGATTGTCACGTGTTTATGTAGAGGTTACTTCCAATTACTTTCTGTGACTTCTTACCTAAACCAGTGCGAGAAATCATATCGAAGCTGAATGTTTTCTTTAGAGACATATGCTCAACTATTTTGCATATAAAACATATGGACCTTCTAGAAAAGAATATTGTGGAGATAATCTGTAAATTAAAGAAAATCTTTCCACTGGCATTCTTCAACATAATGTACCATCTTCCCATCCAATAGGCCTATGAAGCAAAAGTTGGTGAGCCTGTACAATATCGTTAGATGTATCCATTTGAAATGTATAATACTAAGTTACCATATCTGACAATGTACAGTTTTGCATTTATGCATTGGTAGATTATCATGTATATAAATGAATAGTCTCTATATTTTCACAAATTTCTATGCTATTTAAAGCAAAAAGTGAAAAACGTGCCCATGTAAAAGCTTCTATTATGAAAGCATACATTATTAAAGAAGTGAATATTTTACTCTTTATACTTTGACTCTAATATACACACCAAATTAAATCAAGTGCCCAGAAATGACGATGGTGAGGAAGTGGAATTGCATAGGCAGCTTTCAATTTTTTGTCATCTGGGTAAATTTCTTGGGAGTCAAAGAAATCGATGGCATTTCCACAATGACAAAGAATATTAAGCGGCACATAGATATGTACTCTTGAATTGTCAAGAACTTATTCCTTTTACCATGTGAGTTCTCATAATGCGCAATTTATGATTCCCTCAGAAACAGTCCTAACTTACTAATTGTGATTAATTTTTGAATTTGTCCAACAAGTTTGATGAAAACATTTGTAGGCCATATCCAAGCCTTATGGAGGAGGACTTGGGGAGATTACAAGATTTCAAATTCTTGCAATGGTTGCAAGATTATGTACATATAACAAAGTTACAGTTTTAGCCACTAACTGTATCATGATAGCTAAAATTATGTAAATATAGTTTCATAAGTGAGAAATCCTCAACATATGGTTGATGAAAATATTTGTTGCATAGCACAAGGGCCTAGTCAGTTGGTGAAAACATACAATTGTTATTTTGTAAATGGGTATAAATTTCACACACTTAATTATCGCCGACATAAATCCATAATGAATAGTGGTGTCTATGTGCTAGGAAACTTATAGAACGAGGATAAGGTTGATTATTACGGATTGTTGGAAGAGGTGCCGGAATTGAAATATTTTGGAATGAAAAACCATGTCATTTTATTCAAATGTCATTGGTATGATATGTCCCCCAGCCATATTAGAGTGAATTCGTGATTTGGGCTTGTTGAAATCAATCACACCTTGAAGCTCAACACTAATGATCCACTTGTATTGGCTTAACAAACCCAACAAGTCTACTACACAAGTTTCCTTGAAAACACTAGGAAGAGACGTGACTAGCATGCAATGTGCAGAGTAAAATCAAGAAACAGAATTTAGATGCCCTTTTTGGCAAGGTAGAGTGAACACGATCTTCCTATAACTGATGCTCCATTTCAAGAAGAACACGTACTAGCACCATTTCAGATTTTTCTTACTGTTGAATTTGATTTGAATATCTCAGTAGCACCAATTGAGGTACCCATTGTGGAACTTAGACGCATCAATCGCAGCCAAGTACATGAGAGGGAGAGGATGGAGATGAAGATAAAGAGCAAGTAGAATTTGAAGAGGGAGATACGGATGAATCTAAACCTGAGTTTGAAGATTTTGATTCAAATAGTAGTTGGGATGGGTGGAATGATTAGCGATCAGTCACTTTTGTATTGAATTGTCCAATAACATTTTCAAAATATTCAAAAATGTAATTCTAATGTTGTACATGATAATTTTCCTTGTGCATTTACAATATTTAGTTTTTGTTTCAAGTTCAACAAGCTGTGAAAGGTTTATTTTTTGTTTGTTGAACTCTTTAGTATTAACTCACACACTATGTTGCATTAACTCACCTAGCTATCTATTGCTCCATTTCACCTGACAAAACTAATCAGGTAACCTCTATTCTTTGTCCTGTCAACTTTCAAATTTGAATTTATGAAAAAAATAACAATGGCAATGCATACTATATGTGTAGGATGTCTTCTAGTAAAGGCTGGGGACTTGGAAGGCACGGTAGAGGTGGGCGTGGTCTTGGTGACAGGCACACTAGTGACTAGGTACCTCTGTCATTTGACCAAGCAGTTGACGACTTCAATCTTTGAGATGAGTTAGTGGCTGGTAGGTAGACAATGGATACATCGTCCAGTGCTGCACGTGGGGGCTAACCGTCTCCATCTAGCGTTGCACATAATGGCCAACCTTCTCCTTCTAGCATAGCACGTGGGGGCGAGCTCGAATCGGTGAGTTCTAAACCTACCCATATTGATGGCCGCCAACTCATCTAACCATTTCATGATGGTTAAACTTTGCTTCTAACTTGGTATAATTTTATTATTTAGTCTTAACTTACTTACATATTGCTGCAACTGAAATTCCTTCACTTTGCATTTGGCAACTTCATTCCTGATGGTGTCACTCACCATAATGTCCATTCTTATGAGGTATATGGGACCACATGCAACATGGGAGCAAGTTTCTCAAGACAGGAACGACAACCTTTTTAATAAATTTAAGGTGATACTATATATCCAAACTATTATTTATTCTAAATAACAACCATTTTTAATTTATATATTTGCAATTTCACAAAACTATTGTAATTCTAGTAGAAGATATACACGCGATTACCACACCATGATGCTAATACACGGCACTCATGAGAGCAAACCCATAAGAGAAATTACAAGAACACAATTCATAGAATAAAGAAAGCAGCAATCTAGTAAGTTGGAAATGATGACCCAAGGAATCTAATGATGGGTGTGCCCAAATACATGCTTGCTAGGGACTAGGAGGTAATCTGCAATAGCTGGATAAATGCACCAAACTATTAGAATAAGTGCATAAAAGCTAAAAAGAACATATTGACTGAGAAAAATGGATCAAATGTAAAGCACACTAACGGTTCCATTTCATTTGGCAAGCATAAATGTAGAATGATAAGTTCTTATCATAGTCACAGTTCAATTATATTTATTTACATAAATTATCCACTTAATAAATTAATACACTAGAAACAAAATGGGATGAAAGTCAGCCAATTTGAGGTTCGTGACCATATTCACCGAAGAAAATAAGGAGTAGGTGAATAAGTCGACAACAAGTCGAAGAAGATTCCAGTAAGCTTCTGATGCCAAATTGACAATAGATTAAAATTCACTACTATAATTTTTACTCGATAAATGTCCTTTATGGTACTACTATTCCTGACGAAGTGCTTAAAACATCTAATTTCCCACTGGACCAATTATATCATGTGATTCTTAACTTTGAAGGTGGCTTATTTCTTAACTTTGAATGTGGCTTATATACTTTGTTTAGGCAAATATGCTTCTAATAGCTTTCAATACCTATTATATGCAACTAAACTGAGATCTGCTTATAACAAAACAAAACCCTGCTTGCAACAGAACTAATTGATGCTTTAGAGACAAGGTTGACATTTTGTTTTGTCAATGAAGATATATGTACGCAACTAAATATAGATGTGCTAGTAACTAAATGGGCATATATCCTTGTAACCATACAAAGCTATACTTGTAATTGAGCAAATCAATGCTTATAAGACTTGATCTTAGATTTAGTTAAATAGAGGGATATATCTGCTTACAACTGAACAGAGGTATGCTTAGAACTGAATTTAGATCTTATTGTAACTAAACAGAACCCTGCTTGTAACTAAATCAATGGATGCTTTGTGACTAGGCTTACATTTTGTTTTGTTAATGAAGACATATGCATATAACTAAACTTAGATGTGCTTGTAACTAAATGGGTCTCTCCTTATAGTCATACAAAGCTATACTTGTAATTGAACAAATCATTGTCTTTTAGACTTGGTTTTAGGTTTGATTGAATAGAGGGACATATATGCTTATAACTGAACGGATATATGCTTGGAACTGAACTAAGATTTGCTTGTAACTAAAAAGAACCCTACTTGTAACTGAACCAATGGATGCTTGTGAGAACAGACTTATATTTTATTTTATCAATGAAGATATATACATGTTATTGAACTTATTGTAACTAAACAGGCATGTCCTTGTAACTGAACTAATGGATGCTTGTGGATTAGACTTGTTCAATCACAAGCATAGCTTTATTCATTTGCAAGCATAGTTTTGACTGGTTACAAGTAGATCTCCGTTGAGTTATAAGCACAGTTCTATTTGAGTTACAAGCACATTTTCAAGCACATCCCCCTTCAATTACATGCACATCTTTTTGTATATGGTACCAAATCTAAGCTAAGTCTTACAGGCATTGATTGGTTCAATTATAAGTACAATTTCATTCAGTTACAAGATGTTAGTTGTGTACTTATGAATGAAGTTGCATTCTTAAGTAGAAGTTATTTGATATATGTTTTTTTCCAAATTGCTTTCTTACCAATATCTATTATTTTATTTCTTCTATTTTAGTCTTATCATCATGTAAGGGTAATGTGATTAGTTGTCATTACTGTTAATTTATATTAATTTTATACTTGTCATTGATTTATTTCTAGGGGAGTATGAGTAGTCATATTACAGTCAATATGGCAGCAATTTTACTCTAGTAAACTTATTTGATGCACAGAAATGGTTTACAATTAATGGTGGGCCTTGCAAGAATCGAATTTGTGATTTTGGGAACGCCTATCATTGCAAAGAGTTTACTTCTATTGGCACTTCATCTAACTCCATCTTCATAGCACGTCCTCTAGGATATGTTAGTTCGGATCAATTGTAAGAGACAATTACTAAAACACTTGTAGAGGAGAGATGAACAACTATATCAAGAGAGGCACAAGTCTTGAGGAGGTCAAGAAATTAGCAAAAGAAACACTAAAGGCCAAAGAAGAGGCAATGAAAGCCAGGGAAGAGGTTATAATGGCTACAATAGCTACAATGATGGAAAAGTTCAATGCAATGTAAGGTGGATTATTAAGTCAAAATGAGAGCACTGAAAAAGGCAATAAGCACTGAAATTACAGTTTAACATTGTTACGTTTTAAAACTTTACATTCTTATTTCATTTTTTATATTTGAAAATAGTTATCAAATTGTATTATTAAAGGTTTTGATATTTGAAACTAATTGGTTTAAGATCTTTAATTACTTTTAATGTATGCTTGTGGTAAATTACAATTGAAATGATAGATATGCATTACAAAAATTACAATGCATTATGGGAATTGAAATGATATATATGTATTACATAAATTATAGTACCAGTGACCCCTAAAACGAGTCACAAGTAGGTCACAAAATTAGTGACCAAATTGTGATCTTGCACACAGTTAGGATAATAAGGTTAATAGGGTCACTAATTAGTGACTGATTAGAGACAAAAAAATGGCGGTCATTGATTACTTACCATATACACGATCACTAAATGTGTATCTAACTTTGTTAATAAAAAGGGTCACTAAATAATCAGTGACTGAAATTATTCGGTCACAAATTAGTGACTGCTTACTTTGGTTACTAAGTGACCAATTGTTTTCGGTCACTAATTAGTGACGAAAAACTACGGTCACTATTTAGTGACCGAAGTGCTGGCAGTCACTAATTAGTGACAGAAAACTACAGTCACTATTTAGTGACCGAAGTGCTGGCAGTCACTAATTAGTGATCGACTTACTACATAGTGAAAGAATGAATTACTGACCCAATTAGTGACCGATTATAGTTGTCACTAATTAGTGACCGATTTTCTGGTCGCTAATTGATGACCACCTTGGTCACTAAAACGATTAATGACAAGACTTTTTCTAACCGACCAGATTAGTTACAAAAGTTGTCACTGATTTGTTTAGTAACCACTACTCTTTGCATTTAGTGAATGATGATGTGGTCCCCAAATTCATTTTTTCTAGTAGTAAGAGTTTGAGAAGGATTAAACCACATATCTTCATATTTTTTATCCAATCTTCATATTCATCACTGAAAGAGATTATTAAAATCCGAAAGACTTGTCATTTCTAGTAATATTGTGAGAAAATTCTAGTTACGAGTTTCCGGCAAAAGCTTTGTTTAAGAGTTTCTACCCCATTTTTTTCAATAATACATGGCAATATTACTTTGAAATTTTTAGATGCGTCAAATTTCAAATATAAAGTTGTTATATTCTGCAACCAAAGCAATTGGCTAAGGTAATCCTCGTAAAAGTTAATAAACTCAAGTGCATTACCTGCTATTATAATCTCTTTAAACCCCAGCATTTTTCAATGCTCAAGATAGTTAATAACAGACGATTTGATTTTAACTCTTAGTTTTACCCATAACTTAAATTTTAAAATTTTAAAATTTTAAAAGTCTAAGACATAATTATTCTAGTGATAAATATTTAATATCTTAAAATTTTCTTAACATAATTTTCAATTTTATCATACATATCCTTAAATTTATGTATTTAGCTTTAAAAGTTAAATATTTTATAGTGCTACAATTAAATTTCTAAAATGGGATAAAAATAAATGGGACTTGTCTAATTCTCATGAGAAATTTAGATAATCATAACCCTATGACATTAAAGGAGACAAAAGCTTAACAACTTCTATGAAAATCTACAAATTTCTCAGTCCTCGCGACATTTATTGATGGACACACTAGCTTTCTTCATAATTTTTTAATAAAATTTAATCCTAAATATGAAGGGAGAGGGTAACTCTCTCTACCCTTTAACCAAACTTGCATTATACCAGAGAAACAAATTATTGAAATTAATTTTCCGTCTTCGAATACTCATCGGAAGGAGCATGTGCACTGTGGTGACGTTAAGAATCGTGTCCCTATTACAGTGCTTGAGGGCAAGTTTGTGAAAATTACCTGACATCTTTCTTTTTTTTTTCCGAGGTTGGAGAGGTGTTTTATTCAATGTTGGAGGGTACTTGGTTAAAAAAATTATTCTAGGTTTTAACTTCTTATTTTAAATCAAATGTAATTTTTGGGTTTGAAAATTATTTAAAATTCCTTAAAATGTTTTAAGATCAGCTTCTCGTTAATTTTATTCACTAGTATTCAATGAATTTTTTTAATTTTTTCTTTTTATCATTTTTAAAATTAAAAATGGCGTGATTGTGTTTATTATATATATATATATATATTTAAAAATAACATTGTTTTATTTTTCATAAAAATAATTAAAACATATGCAAAAATTAAATACTCTTTTATTGTATTTCACATTGTAGCATTTGTTGCGTTGTTACGCCTATGCATCTATAAAGCAGACGTATTTCATTGCTTGTAGGTGTTGAATCTTAAAGAGAGAAAGATCCCAAGGTACTTGGATGGGTTTGCTTCACCAACACTTCGTTCATTACCTCCGACGAGGCAATTTGACAGTATGTCGTTACTTCCCCAGCCGATCGTTTAGCTATCGCCTTCCTCCTAAAGGTACTCACTCCATCTGAGCACCAAACTTGGTTGACTTGAAGGGAACTTGTTTGTTTAAGCGTTTTAGAGCCTACAAGTTTCGTGTCTGTCTCTACTAATAATCTCCTCTCCCCTTCGATTAGTTACAACCATGATCATAAAGCATTTATTAAATTTTATTAAGTAGTCAAAATTCTGAAAGTTCCCTCATCTATTAACCATCCAAGGTGAAGAAACATTGAATTACCTTCTTTCTGCTTTATCTCATCACTAACATTTAAAGTTTTATCAAAGAGCACACACACTATAAGGAATTCCGCTATTTTCGACGGACAAATTCTATCGGAAAAGAAGGAAATAATGTTGGAAAAACACTTTCCGATGGCCCACTGTCTGTCAAAAAATAACTCGTCAGAAATTTTTTCTAGCAAACAAATTGCACCGTCAGAAATTTCTGGCGAAAAATGCCCATCAGAAAAAAAAGCCATCTGCTGGAAATTTCATCTATCCGACAACCAAAAAAGTGGTCGGAATGATGGAATTTCTAGCAGACTTACTGGCGAAAATTCCATAGGAATTTCTAGTGGTCTTTCCGGATGGAATTTTCAACAGGCATTTTCCGACAGAGATTTCCAGCAAAATTTCCGACGGAGGTTTCCGGCAACAGTCCTGACCGAATTTTCGTAGGAGATTTTTGTCAGAATTTCAAGCAGACTTTCTAGTGGAATTTCAGGTGGACATTTCCGGTGGCCTTTCTGGCGAACTTTCTAATGAAATTTCTATTAGAGATATCCGGTGGACTTTTCGTCAGCATTTTTGACGAATGTTTGGCTAACAAACTTTTCCGGTGAACTCTCCGTCAGATTTTTTAGCCAACCCTTCTGGCCAACAAAATTTCCAACAGGCTTTCTGACGAGCAAACTTTTCCAACAAACTTTCCGACGGACTCTCCTATTGGCAAAATTTTTGACAAAATTTCTAGCGGACTTTCCAGCTGGCAGAAATTTCTAGCAAATTTGCAGGCCAAGATTTCTAGTGAACTTTCCGACCGGGAATTTTTTCCAACGAACTTTCTAGACAATATTTTCGATAAGTTTTATGACTTTTTATTAAAGGAATGAGTACATAACTCAGTGAATAACAGTACTATCTAGAAATGCCGAACAGGAATCGTAACCACTTAAAACACACGTGTCGTTTCCAGGTAATAACACAGTTACAAAAGTCAAATTTTTCCTCAGATAACACATGTAGTTTACCTATGCCCAGTTAGAATCAGAAAATCAAAAATCTGTCAGAATATCAGAACGTGTCACATAACACATATCAAAACCAAAGCCATATATGGACCCAGGGCACTCCCCGCACGCTACGGCAACCTATCGTCTACCAGCTGAGCCCCTGGCATCCCGTATCAGAATTAGAGTCACAGGTGGACCCAAGGCACTTCTCGCATGCAACGGTGGTCAATCGTACGACAACAGAGCCCTTGGCATCCCATATTAGAGCTAGAGTCACATATCTCATATCTGTCACACTGGAATCCCATGTTAGAACCAAAACCAGAATCAAAATCAGAATCAGAATAACACATATCATATTATTGGGCCCAGGGCACTCCCCGCACACCAAGGCAACCAACTGTCCGGCAGCCGAGCCCCTAGCACCCCAGATCAGAACTAAAGTTAGAACTAGAAAACCTGAATCATATAAAAACTCACGATAGATTAACTTTTTAAAAAAAAAAAAAGCATGTATCACAGAGGCAGTATGTAATTAATTACAGAAATAATTTCAAGCTTATCATACTTAAAAACAAATAGATTCATGTCCCAGAAGTAACCTCATAGTTTAGAAACTAACAAAAAATTGTAATGCAGACACATGTCCAGAGAGTACTGTCACCCATCGGACACGTCAAAACCAGAAATTGAGGTTTTAAAGAACAACTCACGGATCAAAGCATACCTCTTTAGGTGTATCTACAATCATCAAGCCACAAGTCAAGATCGAAACTGAATTGACTCCCAAAAGACTCACTCATCAGAAGTGGCCCAGGACTTCCCCCATGCCTGGGCTCCTGACACACATCTCGAGACACCGCTAACTCGCCTTAAGACCAATGCGATTCATGAACATTCAACGCTCTACTTAACCACCCCCAAATTTACAGAACCTGCCTCCATGACCCTCGAACTATAGTAAACCGGCCTCCAAAACTCTCGAACTAGCTTAACCCGGTTCAAAACTAACCCCAACTCAACTCAATTGGTCACAAAACCCTCAAAATCGGATTTAAAATGCCCAAAAATCCTAGGGATCACCTTGAACAGGCCAAAAACCTCTTAAAACCAAGCTGAACTGGGCTAAAAACCCTAATCCTAAGCATTGGCACGCGAACCAAGTCCGGTTCACCCTGAACCAGACATCCAAACATCACCAATTTCATGACTAGCTAGGTTTCATCATTTTGAACTGGGAACCGGTTCAACTTCCTCAAGAACCTGCCTAAAAGCTGGTGAACCAGCCGGTTCACTATGAACTGACCATCCAAATTTTCCAAAATCACTTAGTCTGATAGCCCTCATCACATTGAACCAGGAACCGGTCCATCTGCCTAGAAAAATGATCGGAAGAGCCTCGAACCGGCCAGTCAAACCTTCGGCCCACCTTGGCTGGTTCACCATCCTAAAACCCTAATCCCAAAAGTCCAGATTATTCAATCCCCCTATTATCCTCAATCAACCCTTATCCTTACCCATTCTATCCTCGGGAATAGCCTATTCCAACCTTCTGTGAGTCAGCCCGGTTGGGTTGACTCACCTCCTTTAAACACGAGGCCGAGTCGACTCAACCTGGTCCTTCAGGCTAGACCAGCCTGGGCCAGCCCGTGGCCCAGGCCCAGGCCCACGCATGCCCCTTCCCCAACTAGGCAAGGCCGAGCTCAAACCGGCCTAGCCTAGCCGAGACAGGACCCGAACCTTTCGGGTCCTGTCTTTCTCACTCAGTAACTCAGGCTGCAGACCTGGTTGCCTACACACGAAACCTAACTACAAAAATCCCAAATCTCCCAGCAAAACAAGCTCATCTAGATCGATTAATTTAGGGGGAAGGGATACCCGACACTCCTAAACAAGTTTTTAAACTCAAAACAACTTTAAATTGAACCAACTCACCAAATTTCTTGCAAAATGTGGCTGGACCTCCGCAGACTCCCAAAACTTCTCCGTCTCCTTTTTCTTCCCTTTTTCCTTCTATCTTCAAATAAATCGAGGGGCTTCATACGTCCAGCACTGAACCCCATGTTTACATCATCTAATCTACCTATTTTCTCTAGATTGGGCTGAATTTCAGCCGGTTACCCATCGGCCCAAGACTGGCTAAAACTCTCCAACCCATCACGATTGGGTCCTCCCAATTTTCATTCTCTACAATTAAGCCCCTCCGAAATTGTAGTTCAGTCCCCAAGCTCACGCACCTTTTTGTTTCAGTCCTCTCACCTCTTTTCTTCACTTTTAATCCCAAATAAATTCTGATTTAGACCCTAACTGTCCCGGACTTAGCAGAAGTGCCCGAATCATTTAATTCATGCAAATAAGCCCCTCTAAATTTCTGATTTGGTCCCCCAAACATTTAATTATTACAGACAGATCCTCCAGATTCCTAATTGGTCCCCAAATCATAGAATTCTTACAATCACACCCTTGGTCGTAATTAAAAATAAATTGGGTTATTACATTCTTCCCCCCCTTACAAAAATTCGTCCTCGAATTTTAATACTAACCGAGCAAGAACTACCCATCTAAGTCTCCCAGACCGATCCTCATACCAAAGTCATTGAAGAAAACAGATACTCTAACAATTCCAACTATTTACCCAATTAGACCGGAAACTCATCGACACAACGATCAAGTAAAACTAGAACCGAATAACGCACAAGTTCCCAGAAAAATAAACAAAAATCATACCTATAGCCATAGTAGGCGCCTAGGCACCATTCCCATCTCTGTCACCTCTTCCCTGATCACGTGAGCCTAACGGCTTCCCAACGGTCTGCCCCTCGGTCTGTGACGTAGTATCTACGGCCAAAATAGCCTCTGACGAATGTGGGCAATCTCTCACTATATGTCCCTACTACCCACAACGGTAGCAAGCCCTCGTCACTCGAATGACCTCTTGAGAAAATGGGCAACTCCGAATCAGATGACCTCATTGTTGGCATCCATAACAACTCGCCGACTACCAGCTCGAGGGTCTAGGATCACCAAATGCAGGGGCAGTAATCGGCAACTGCCTGCTAGAGGAGCCTCCACGTCCAAAATATCGACGACCATGAAACGATGACCTCCTCTCCCTCAAACTGAACCTACCACTAACTGCACCTCTTCTTCTAAACCTCCCCCTCGTATGCCACCACATCGGGCTTGTCATCACTGGAATAGTAGAACTACCTGATCGTATACCAACTGGAACTGACGGTCCTGCCACTACCCCGCCAAGAGCAGTAGTACTACTCAGCAATCGCCCAGCTGATGCCAGCCACCTACTCCTATCCACATCGCTCTCAGTGAAGGCTGCCACCACTCTCTATAGTGACCAAATATCCACTATCAACCAGACCACGATGTCGGTGAGCACAGTCAAACCCCGATTGGTAGCTGACTCCTGAGTCCATCTCGCCGCCCTCATATGTCCTTTACCTCACCATCTACCTCGAATCGGAGGAGGGGCAGATCCACCCGCCGAATCTCCTGATGTCCTGAAATCCTCACTGGGAACCATGTGTACAGAATCCATCTAGACACGAAATACAGAGATTAAAAAGGTATCGAAAGGATCGGGCACAAATAAATCAAAGTGCTAACACCAAACACACCTTAAAAGGTGTTCAACAGTCCTTCTATTATGAGAGTGGGGGTCTCACTATCATAACAAAAGTACTACCAAAGAACCCCGCTCTAGTACTCCCAAACCCAAACCTTGCTCAGATACCACCTCTGTCACACCCCAACCAGGGAGCGTAACCAGCACTAGGATTGGCGTACCAACCCTAGTAACCCTCTAACCAAAACGAAGCAGATAAAACATCTCATCAGAAGAACATCCATATAATTTCAAATAATAAAATACATCTGACTGTACATGGAGCGTCTAAAATACAAATAGTAAATATACAAAAAGTGCTCGTACAATCAAGTCAGTGCAACAGTGATGGAACTGTCGTAGAAGCTACCGCTGCTAGTCAGAACAGAAATTTGGAATGTGGGGGAAGAAGGAATGAGCATATAACTCGGTGAATAACAGTACTATCTAAACATACCGGGACAGGAATCGTAACCACTTAAAACATACGTGTCGTTTCCAGGTAATAACACAGTTACAAAAGTCAAATTTTGCCTCAAATAACACATGTAGTTTACCTATGCCCAGTCAGAATCAGAAAATGAAAAATCTGTCGGAATATCAGAACATGTCACATATCACATATCGGAACCAAAGCCACATATGGACCCAAGGCACTCCCTGCACGCTACAGCAACCAACCGTTTGCCGGCTAAGCCCCTAGCATCCTGTATCAGAATCAGAGTCACAGGTGGACCTAGAGCACTTCCTGCATGCTACAGTGGCCAACCATATGACAGCAAAACCCCTAGCATCCCATATCAGAGTCAGAGTCACATATCTCATATCTGTCACACTAGGATCTCGTGTCAGAACCAAAACTAAAATCAAAATCACACATATCACATTACTGGGTCCAAGGCACTCTCCACACACCACGCCGACCAACCATCCGGCAGTCGAGCCCCTGGCACCCTAGATCAGAACCAGAGTCGAAAGTAGAAAACCGGAATCACATAAAAACTCACGATACATTAACTTTTTTAAAAAAAATGCATGTATCACTGAGGCAGGTATGTAATTAATTACAGAAATAATTTCAAACTTATCATACCTAAAAACAAATAGATTCATGTCCCGGAAGTAACCTCATAGTTCAGAAATCGAAATACAAAAATTAACAGAAAACCGTAATGCAGTCACATGTACAGAGAGTACTGTCACTCACCGGACACATCAAAATCGGAAACCAAGGTTCTAAAGAATGGCTCACGGATCAAAGCGTACCTCTTCAGATGTATATACAATCATCAAGCCACGAGTCAGGATCGAACTGAATTTACTCCCAAAAGACTTACTCATCAGAAGTGGCCTGGGACTTTTCCCATGCCCGGCTCTTGACACGCATCTCAAGACATTGCTAACCTGCTTTAAGACCCATACGATTCACGAACATTCAACGCTCTACTTAACCACCCCCAAATTTATGGAACCTGCCTTCATGACCCTCAAATAGCAGCAAACTGACCTCCAAAACTCTCGAACCGGCTTAACTCGGTTCAAAACTACCCCTAACTCAATTCAATTGGCCACAAAACCCTCAAAATCGGATTCAAAAGGGCCAAAAACCTCTCAAAACCAAGCTAAACTAAGCCAAAAACCCTAATCCTAAGTATCGGCACGCGAACCGAGCCTGATTCACCCTAAACCGGACATCCAAACATTACCAAATTTCATGACTAGCTAGGTTTCATCATTCAAAATTGGGAACTGGTTCAACTTCCTCAAGAACCGACCTAAAAGCTGGTAAACCGGCCAGTTCATTGTGAATTAGCCATCCAAATTTCCCAAAACCACCTGGTCTGACATCCCTCATCTCACTGAACCAGGAACTAGTCCATCTGCCCAGAAAACCGACCAGAAAAGTCTCGAACCGGCTAGTCAAACCTTCGGCCCACCTTGGCCGGTTCACCCTCCTAAAACCCTAATCCCAAAATTTCAGATTATTCAATCCCCTACTTATCCGCATTCAACCCTTATCCCTACCCATCTATCCTCGGGAATAGCCTATTCCAGCCTTCTATTAGTCAGCCCAGTTGGGTTGACTCACCTCCTTTAAACATAAGGCCAAGTTGACTTAGCCAGGTCCCTCAGGCCGGACCAGCCTAGGCCAGCCGCGGCTCAGGCCCACGCACACCCCTTCCCCAACCAGGCAAGGTCGGGCTCAAACCAGCCCAGCCCAGCCGAGACAGGACACGGACCTTCTGAGTCCTATCTTCCTCGCCCGGCAACCCGGTTTCAAACCCGATTGCCTACACACAAAACCCGACTACAAAAATCCCAAATCTCCAAGCAAAACAAGTTCATCTTGATCGATTAACTGAGGGGGAAGGGATAATCGACACTCCTAAACAAGTTTTTAAACTCAAAACACCTTTAAATTGAACCAACTCGCCGAATTTCTTACAGAATGTGGCTCGAACCTCCGCAGACTCCCGAAACTTCCTCCGTCTCCTTTTTCTTCCCTTTTTCCTTTTATCTTCAAATAAATCGAGGGGTTTCGTACAATCATTCTGGGACCGGCTAAAACTCTCCAACCCGTCACGATCTAGTCCTCCCAATTTTCATTCTTTACAATTAAGCTCCTCTAAAATTGTAGTCCAGTCCCCAAATTCATGCACCTTTCCGTTTCAGTCCTCTCACCTCTCTTTCTTCACTTTTAAACCCAAATAAATTCTGATTTAGACCCCGACTCTCCCGGACTTAGCAAAAGTGCCTCAAATCATTTAATTCATGCAAATAAGCCCTTCTAAATTTCTGATTTGGTCCCCCAAACATTTAATTAATACAGACAGATACTCCAAGATTCCCAATTGGCCCCCAAATCCTAAAATTCTTACAATCACACCCCTGGTCTTAATTAAAAAGAAATCTGGGTTATTACAAAATGTCCATCTTTGAATAAGCTGGAGTACTTCCCGGAGTATCAGAACCTCTAACTGATGCTTAAGAATACTAAGCATCCTCAAGACTACGCTGATTCTCGTTCTTCATGAAAATATAAATGAAAACATTAATATCGCATAAAAAAATGCAATATAAAAATTTTTAACTTATATAGTATATTAGATTAACTCACAAATGTTCTCTCGGGCCGCTCATCAACCTATTTCTTCTCCTTCCTTTTAAGGTGGTAATGTTGAAAAACATCTGCAAATGATGGAACTTTTCTACTTTTTTCTGCCTACAATAATCAATAAATAAATAATTGACTATTATTATTATTATTATTATTCAATACATACCATTCTTTGAGCATGCTTGTGTGGGAGAATAGAACCTCCAGTATGAAGGAGCTGCCCTTCTCAAAATGGTGATTGCCCTTATTCTGGGCACTTACATGATGGAATTCTTCACTCTGCCAATACTGAACCAATCTGTCCCATATGGAATAAATGATCCAGTCTTGCCTTCTTCCTCTCGTTCGTGCCCCCAAAAGCATGTTAGACAATCTATGATTGCCGATCCGATTAAAAATCTTTCTGAGAAGTGGCTCATCCTCAGCATCTCATGTGAAATATTTTTGCACAATTTCAAAATTAAATAAAATGAGTATAATATTATCATTTAAATAAATTAATTAATTAATAAATATATACTCCAAATTTTTTAAACCATAGATCAAAATGAACTGTCTTCCAAGTAGGATAAAAAAATGCATATTGCACCTTATTGATGGCCGTAATTGCGTGAGCACCGATCAAACCTGAAATATAACAATAATTATTTTATTACTCATAATTTAATTAATAAAAACTAGTATTTTGTCATAAATTATTTAAAATTTTACCTATTTACTCCAAAAGGTCTAATATGTAACTTCTTAGAAACATTGGCCTTCGAAGAACTGAAAGGTGGAATGGAAGACCTATCAAATCCAGACTCAAATGACTCACCTAGATGAGAAGATGTGGGTGCCAGCATTGATGGATAAGGAGTCCTATATCCAGATGTCGGCATAAACTAAGCTGGAGGCTGGGCACGAGGATGTATATGACCATAGTTATATTGAACTATAGGTGGTGGCAGTGGTGATCAGATCATAAGAGGCGGCAACGGGCCTATCATCTGAGGTGAGGATCTATGCTTCATTTTAACCCAGAAATACTAACGGCCTTTCCCTGATCTTCTTGTCGCTTGAAAACATCTACATGAAATAAAAATAAAAGTTAATACAAATTTAAACAATTATAAAATAAAATGAAACACATTAAATAATATACAAACAAAATATATTATTAACAATAAAATACATTAATTTACATCTAACTGTAATATTTAAATTATAAATTAACAATAATAACAAATTTCTTATTAAATGTTATATACACGTACATATATTTAATGATCATTGAACATATAATAAAAAGTTAAATTTATGTATCAAATTTAAACTACCAATTAACAATAATAACAAAATTTCTATTAAATATTATATACATTTGCACATATTCAATCATTATTAAACATTTAATAAAAAGTTAAATTTTTAATAAAATTTAATCTACGCCATAACTTTTTATAACAAAATTTTTGCAAAATATTGTATACACTTGCACATTCAATCAAAATGCAAATTTTTAGTCAGATTATGAATCATCTTCTTCATACTCTACTGATGGTTCTGTCTCTTCTTCATCATCAAATTCTACCTCCTCATTTTCTTCGTCTTCTTCCTTCTCCACTAGAACCTCTTCCTCCTCAAAGTTAACTTCTTTTCCTTGTCCCATTTCATTTGAATCTATCTCTTCATAACGTCCTTGCTCATCTTGTAATCCATTTATTAGTTTCACATTAATTATTAGATTGACGGCAGACATTTCTTCCCCTTGATAAACTTCTTCTACAACTAAATTATCTAAATCTATACAACCACTTGGTCTCATCTTCATAACTACCCACCAATGAGCCTTGTCTATTTAAAGTGAAGGATAAGGAATATAACACTTGTCTAGCATTTGAGCAATGATAAAAGGATCATATCAAGGATATTGCCTAGTATAATTCACATCAACTGTATTATATTATGGATGAACTTTTGTACCTCGAGGCCTTCTTGGATCAAATCATTTACATCAAAACAATACAACTCTTTTTATTGGTTCCCCCGGATACTTCAATTCTACTACTTCTTAAAGAACACCATAATAATCATCTTCCACATCATCACCAACACCTTTTACACACACTCCAGTATTTATGATTTTCTTCCTGTGAAACCACTCCTCCATGTAAAATTTATATCCATTAACAAAATACTTATGACATGATCTCACCCTTATATTTGGCTCCCACACTAAATCATGCAAAAATTGATTATTGATACAATTATGAGGATTATGCACCTGTTAAAAATATATAACAATTATTAAATAAATCAATACATCCTAAATGTAATCATAATGGATTTGAATGATTAATACACTTATATAAGCCTTAAACCAGTCAACAAATTCATCTTCGATTCTCATGTTAGCATCTTTTTTCGTTGTACTATTATATGATAAAAAAAAATACTACAATTTAAACAAAATACTACTATTAGCACAATTAGCTCTATCTAATATAAAATATAAAATTTTATTATATTTACTTGAGAAATGGTTGAACTTCTGGACAATTAATCATAATATATAGAGTTGTTGATTTTAATTCTTCTTCAAACAAATATCTTTCTTTACAAACTCTAGAAATGCGACTGTGCTGATTAAAAATTGAAATACTTGGAGCTCTTATGTCACTTGTTCTTTTATCATTTTAGCAAACTCTATTTTCAACGACATTACAAATGTACCAAAATAATATGAACTAAAATGACACATCTCTCGAGTTAGGTATGCCACACATATTAATCCTTCTACCCATGCTTTATTTTTGACTAATCTTTTAAAATATCCCATTCCTCTAAATCAATGGTAATTATATTAAATATAATAAAACTTAAAAAATAAAATAAATTTATGAAAATTATGACTTGAAGTTACCTTTCAAAAATGTACATCCATCAGTAATGAACCGGTCCTCTCATTCTATCTTTATATTGAAGTGTATAAGAAGATGCTCCATTGAATCAAAAAATCCTGGTGAAAAACATCTTTCGAGTTTAAATAAAATTATGAAAATATTTTTCTCTAATCTAAACAAACATTCATCTTTGAGTGTAGTAGAGCACAAATCTTTGAAAAAATGACTCAATTCGATCAAAGGTCTCCACACATGATCAGGTAATGAATTGAATCCAATAGGAAGAAGACATTCCATAAATATATGACAATCATGGCTCTTCATGCCGTGAATCTTACCAATTTGATCATCAAAACATCTACCCAAATTAAAAGAATAACCATTTGGCATCTTTAGTTCCTTAATCTATTTACACACAATTTTTCTCTCATCAGGATTGAGGGTGTAATTAGTCTTTGGTATAGCAAATTTTCCATTATCCAGAGGGACAAGCTCCAGATCTCTCCGCCTACAAATATCTGTCAAATCCATTCGTGCTTTGATATTATTCTTTGTTTTACCATTAATATACATCACTATATTGAATACATTATTAAATATATTTTTCTCTATGTGCATAAGACAACTTTGCACATACATCAGTGACTTTTGCAAAAGAACTAACCCTATTCCATAATGGTATAGCAAACAAATTTGTAGGCGGCTCGTCAGTCTCAACTTCACATTTTGTGAAATCTTTCTTATTTCTTCTAAATCCATGCTCATACGGTAGAAACTAATGATGACAATCAAATCATGAATTTTTACCATCATATTTTAAAGTAAAAAATTTAGATCTCTCCATACAATAAAGACATGCTAATTTACCTTGAGTCATCCACCCAAACAACATTCCATATGCTGAAAAATCATTAATTATCTACATGACAGCTGCACGTAATATAAAATTTTGTTTGGTTGATATATCATAAGTTAACACACCAACATCCTACAACACTTTCAACTCATCAAGCAAAAGCTATAAATAAATATCAATTTCACTCTTTGGATTCTTTGGACCATAAATAATACATGTTAAGAACATGTATTGTTTGGTCATACACATTTCAAGTGCAAGATTATAAGGCATGACAACTACTAGTCACCAAGAATATGGTCTGGATGACTGAGTAACAGACATGAATCCATTTGTGCAAAAACCAAGTCTTATATTTCAAGGCTCATTTGCAAAATGAGGATATATTCTATTAAAGTGTTTCCATGTTTCTCCATCTAATGGGTGGCTCAAAATACCCGGTGACCGCTTATTTTCATAATGCCAACTCATAAGTGGGGCAGAACTCATAGATGCATAGAGTTTTTTCAATTTAGGAATAAGTGACAAATAATGTATTGTTTTAATAGCAACATTTTATAATTTTCTTTTTCCACCCTACGTGCCCGATACCTTGGAAGACCACAAAATTTACAAAACTACTCATTTGTATCATTATTGTAAAATAACATACATCAATTATCACAGGAAACAATTTTTATAGCTTGAAGTCCCAACTTTGATACTAATTTTTTAGTTTCATAATAACTACCAAATATCCTTATATTCTCAAAAGAATTTGTCTCACGCATGAGTTCCACCATTGAATCAATACATTGTTGAGCAATGATCCAATCAAACTTGATACTCATTACCCTAGTTGCAATAGATAATTCAGAATGACGAGATCTTGGCCATAATGGTTGATTTGCAGCATGTAACAAGTCATAAAATTTTTGAGTCGTAGCATTAGGAGCATCTTCTATTATATGTTGAAAGCCAGCAAGATACTTAAGCCCTACAGCATCATATACCATTTCATGATACCTAGTTAACTTTTACCGATAATCATTAAAAGTAGCCACATTACTTGAAGAACCAACACCGCCATGAACTCTACTTACATCTACATAAGGATCCTCTTCTCCATGATGAGTCCAATACCAATACCCTACCAGAAAACCCTTCCTACAAATATGTACATTCACTGTATCAGGCTCTAACTATTTCGTACACTTGCATATACAACAAGGACATCTAATCAATCCATCGTTCAAATAATATGCTTGTTGGCAAGCATGATTAATAAACAATTCTAAACCATCTACAAATTCTTTTTTTAATCCCCTTTTTCTAGGATGAACCCTGTCATACATCCACTGTCGACATTCAAGAATATCCATCTACAAATAAATAATAAAGTTAGAGAACTGTAATTTTATCCAAGATCATAGATTACTATGTAAATTACATTACACACTAGTATTTTAAATAATTATGATATTTTAAACTGTTAATTTGCAATAAAGTATTTTGTGTTAATTATCCATTCATCTATAAATGGCAATTCCTGAATACAAATTAGTTATTTTACTGATGGATTAATTAAATGTCCATGTTGCAAATGCAAGAATAAGAATATTATGACCAGGATCTCATCATTGTCAAATTATCTGTCACAGTTATAAAATTGCAACTACAAAATTTTATGTAGTCATTATTTTATAACTTTTCATTTTTAATTTCGTTTAGCAATAAATTGTTTATTTTTTTACATCAAATTATTAATACCATCACATTCGTAGCCTATTTCACATCCCAAGCTTATTTCACATCGAATGTTTATTCTTTCAACTTGACCGAAGATTTATTAGGTAAATATTTTTTCACACAAAAACATATATATATTGAAGCTACAAATATATATATATATATAGAGAGAGAGAGAGAGAGAGAGAGAGAACACCTATAAACAATCAGCTTATAAAAATATATATAACTGAAAATATAGAAAACATGTATATATAACCAATTCACACAAATATTGACAATAAGTTTCCAATAAATTTTATTGGGCTTTATTGGGCTTCTTTCATTGGGCCTATTTCATTTATTTATCACATTTATTTATTTATTTATTTCATTTATATCGTTGGTTGAATTTTTTTATTTTCATCTTAGTTTAATTGTAAATATATGAATAATATCATTATCACACAAAAGGGTGTTCTTTTATAAATTTATTGGACTTATGTTATTTATTTATATGATAGGTTGATTTTTTATATTTATTTATTAGTTTAATTATAAATATATGAATAATATCATTATCATTATTTTTGCTTGCATATATGTATATTCACACACATAAACAATTTTATATATAAATAAATTATATAACTCTTATACCCCAAATATAAAATAGGCTTTTATGCTTATATTTTAATTATATTGAATTTGAATATCAAAATATTTATTAAAATATTAACAATAAATTTAAGACAAATCGTGTTAAGTTTGATATGAATAAATTTCATTCAGCTTCATTGGACTTCTTTTATTGGGTTTCTTTCATTTATTATGTCATTCAATTAAAGAAATTGAATCTTTACAAACTATAACAAAAATAAAGTGCAAAACATAGATTAAACCTAACTTTTAAAACCTTACCTGGGCAATAATAGTTGAAAATATCACACAAAGACTCACTAGTCAACAGAATATACAGATGGTGGAGGAAAGACCAATGACAAACAATGCATGAGGTGCAACAGAGGAATTGATAAAAAAAAAAAAAAAAAAAAAGAAAGAGAGATGAAAAAAGAGTAAGAGGAAATATAATGTTATATTGTTTCTAAAATTATGAAATATAATTTTACAATACACAAATGTTGAGATTTTCATTGCAAGGAAAAATTAGAATTTGATACACTAAATTTTAAAAAAAAAATTACTATTAAACTTGAGCCAAAAAATTCTTTAGTTTTAAAAGTTAAAAAATTAGAAAGAGAGTTAAAATGTTTTAAAACATATCCAAATGAAAATTTAATTTAAGTGGCGGAATTAATTAAAATAAAAATTATGTAAATTCTCTATTTAAAAAAAATTCCTAATACCTAAAAAGACAAAATTAATTAAAAAATAGATAAATTTTCTTATTAAAAAAACCCTAATCCCTAAAAACACAATTATTTCCCACTCCAATCCCTAAACATTATTTTAATTAATATTTCAAAATTACATTTCATTGTCTTTATTTTAATTAAATTAATATAATTAATTTTAAAAAATAATTCAGTACTTCTATTTTTTATTAACACAAATTGTTGAGTTTCTTATTGCAAATATATTATTACAAAGTTCATTTGAAAGGCCAAGCAATTTATAGGCCCAAGGACCAATCCAACAAACAATATTAATTAGCTGAAGGACCAATCCAACAAACAATATTAATTAGCTGAAGGACCAATCCAACAAACAATATAAATTCAATGGCATGTCTAATTTTTAATTTTATTTTTTCATTCCAGACACCTGTTTGTCTCTCTCAAACACACGTGATAGGCACACATGTTTCCATATTAAATGAACTTCAAATTCATCCAACATTCACTGTTGAGAGGTATTAAGTGGCAATTGACAATGCATTAAAGGCATGGCGTATTAAAGGAGTGGCGTATTATAAATAATGTTTTTATATTACAAGTATATCGGGGAATATAGCTGTTGACTAAATGTTTTACAAGTGAAGCTATAAGAGGCAAAATAGACTTGAAAAAAATTATTGAGACAAAAAATTTAACTATACAATTAGTTTATGTACTAGTGGTGAGCCTGAATTATAGGCATGATAGTAAGCAGCGACTCTTTCTTTACTGTGTAAGGGATTAGGGTTTTTCATTTCAATCAATATTAGCCATCCATTTAATTAAAAATCTAATATTTTAAATATCAAATAATGTTTAAATTTATTTTTTGAAAATTACTATGGAAGGTCCATAGTATCTTTATTTCTCTAAATTCTACCTATAAAATAGAAAGACCACATTTGAGGCCACCCACTCAGGAGGTGTCCCTTCTTGTAAGTGCCTGTGACTTGAGAGCAGGGAGTAATACTGCCATCTAAAGGACTATTTTTAATCAACAAGTTAACATGAAAGTAAATAAAGTTATTTGTTTAATTGAAAAAAAAAATGAGAAAATATTTTTTTGTTAAGTATTGAAAAATAAGAGTTTGAAATAATATAAATTATTTTTTAAAAAATCGATGAGGAAAATAAACTACCCTTTAAATAAATATTTAAAATTATATCATTTTAAAATAGAAATTGGGCTTTTAAACTATAACTAATAATATTTTTAATTATAATTTTATTATAAAATTTTATAATATTTTTTTTCAAATTAATAAAAAAAAATTGAAAATGGAAAGACTAAGAGGTTAAGCCAAAAAAAATAAAAATTTAGAACCTTTCAAAAGAATAAAAGTAATTAATTATGAACATTTTTAATTAATAAGCTAAAATGATATTAAATAAAGTCACTTTGTGTAACTAAAACAAATGAGAAAAAATTATATAAATTGGACCAAGTCATGTAAACAGCAGTAATAATGTAGTTGGGTCAGTCTTGGGAAGCTCAAGTGCAATTATATCTTGTTTAGGTTGAGCATTTAGAAAGCCCAACTCACTTAACTTTGGAAATATTATTGGGTTGAGGCCTTGTAAAATTTAAGCCTAATTAATTTTGTGAAATTGGGCTATTAAATTACAAACAAAGAATTCTAAATTTAGGGCCTTTAGGCCCCTCTTGTATAATAATAATAAAAAAATAAAAAATAAATAAAAAAAAAAAGAATTCTAAATCTATGACTTTATTATATAATAAATTCAGTACTAATATAGTTGGACCAGTCTTAAAAAGCCTAAGTGCAATTGTCCCTTATTTGGGCTGAGCATTTAGAAGGTACAGCTAACTTAACGTTAGAAAATATTGTTGGGTCAAGACCTTTCAAAATATAAGCCCAATTTGAAAAGCTAAAGTTTGATATATGATTTACATAGAAGGATTGTTACTAATACATATTTTTAAAAATTTATAATATTATAACTACACCACGACGTACAAGAACTGAAACCTAATCACGTGAAATACTCGTACCAGTAATCTAGTTAAGATATTTCCTCAAATATAGTTAAGACATCGACTATATGCTATACTTAAGATTACAATAGGCATGAGTGGTGGTTTCAACCGGTATGAGATATGGACTGAATCAAACAAGGAGGATTCAGTGAACAAACTAGTTGATGTCGTTAAGAGTGGCGCTTTCCAAGCGAGGGGGACAACAAGCCCAAATTGAGTGAGATTGCATGTAGGATCTCCCAAGAAAGTAGGAAAATTTTCCTTCATTGCAATGTTAGACTTAAGGTGTGGCATCCTAATCCAAAATCTCTAGTATTTGTCTAATGTATATGTGTGCATTGTTATAAAAATATATAGTTACTTGCATGTGCTATATTTATTTCTAGACATTGGTTTATAACTTGGGAGAAAACATTTCCTTTGAAATTTAATTCTCTTATCCCTAAATTTAGATAAGGAAATTGAGGTAATAAAAAGGTTTAATTAAAGGATTAGGAAAGGATTTTAGAAACTAGTTAGGAAAAGAAATGAGAAGGATAGCAAAAGAATTGGTCATATAGTTGGAGGTTTATTGATTGTTAGTGAATTAAAAATAAAATTAATAAAAATATATGCACGTAAGAATATTTTATTGCAATAGAGAATTAGATTAATAGGGTCTTATTAGAATTTTTCTGAATTTTTGGGGCTAATTTGCAAAAATTAGAAGGTTTTGAGGTCAAAATGCAAATAAGTGAAAGTTGAGGGGCCTATTTGCAATTATGCAAAAGTTAGGTCGGTTTGGGGCCAACTCTCCCTATCTAGATAAGCCTTAAACACACACATCAGGCCATTTCGTGCGTCAAGCAAAGGGGAAGAAGAGAAAGAAAGGGGAGAAAGAAAAGAGAAGAAAAAGGAAGAGAAATAAAAAATCTAAGGTTAGTTTTATGAATTTTTTTATGTTCTAACTTAATTTTCATGTATTTTCTTGCTAAACCAAGCTAGTATATCACCTATACATGCATAATCCTAGATTATATTTCATTTTTGAGCACCAAAAAGGGGCTGAAAATCTGCCATGGTTGAAACTTTTCAATTTAAAAATTTAGCTTATTTATTCAAAAATTTGTATGGAAATGGCTAGAATTTAACTCTTCTTGCATCATATGGTAAAATTATAAGATTATGTGAAGGATTAAGGGAGATTAAGGTGCTGCAACCATGGTGGCCAGCCCTTAAAGGAGAGGTTCTCCCATGCTTTTTGCACATGAAATAACGTAGAAAGTTGGAAATTGATGAGTCTATGTATGTTGCTTCAATTTGATGAAACTTGTGATAGAATTGGAGAACTAATTAGGGTTCAAACCTGCAACAATGAAGAGGAGAGGGAATAAGGATGAAATCAAGAGAGGAAAAGCTTAGTTTGAGGTTTAAAATGTGACTTAACACCATTTAGAGGCCAATTGTTGCAAGCTGGAAAATCAGCAAGATTTCTGCTGGTTATGAGAACTTGTTGTCCAAGCCCTTTTAAGACCTAGAATTGGATTATATTAGGGCTCTAAAAGTGAATTAAAAAGTTTCCAAACTTAATTAAGCAATAAGGTTAAAAAGGAATTCAATTTGGAAGCCTATTACTCCTCAAAATCACCCAAAACCTAACTTATATACGTAAGGTTGCAAGTTGTAAACCTAGCAAGAAATTTTTCAGATTTAATAGAGATTAATTGACGAAGAAAGGGAATGGTTAGAGGCACGAAATTCCTAAAGGGAAATGAGTTTAAGGAAAGCTCCTGGATGTACTAAGATTGGGGAAAAATAAAAAGGGCTTGAATTGATCATTACCTACTGTGTAAACCATAGACTAGGGAAGGATACTAAAATTTCAGCAACCTAAGTGATTTAGAAAAATGAATGTTGCATAGCCTAACTACCTTAAATGAGATTAATTAGAGGCTTACTAGATATGAAATAGGAGGAAATTGAAGGAGCCTAAGAAATGGAAAGCTTAAAGAAAATTCAAGCTAAGTTAAGAATAGCTTAAGCATGCATGGCATCTTGTAAATTAATTATTTTACTGATATGTGTGCATATGCATAATTACACCATAAGAAAGGGCACTGAATTGGTTCAGGCCAGGATATTCCAAATCCAGATCCACGAACTTAGCATCATACTCATTGTGAATGGCATATTCCTAATTTTAGTTATTTTTCCAAATGTGTTTTATAGCCAATGATGATTATTTTTAAAAATCACTTGTATGTTGATATTAAGGAAAAGGAAACAGTCAATTATGTTCCAATTTCTACTATATGATTGGTTTGATGGTTTTCATGATGTTTTGTGCTTCGGCACCAGAGTAGAAATGTCGGGCAACCACCCGGGGTAGGTGGTAGTTCTACATGTATAATGCAATGATGTTACATGTTATATAATATGGATTTGGATCTGGTAGGGGATCCTAGAGGCCGCAAACTATGTTAGTTTGGTCAATGGAATGGTGGCAACCCTCGGTGTAGGCTACATAGTGCAATAGTGCTCGACATGTTTTGCCCTCCAAGGCAAGACTATGGTTTTATGGTTTCATGATTTATTGCCCCATAGACACACCATTATCAGAGTGCATTTCTAAATAGACCACACACATGATATATGATTCTTATGATTTCAGACTTTTTATGGTTCTCTGATTTCTTTAGATACGTGGACTGATATCTCAATTTAATGATTATTATGCAAACATGATTCTCTTATATAGATGCGATTTTCCTAATTTGAGTTTATTTGCTATGCTATTCTCATGGAGTTTTATGAAAAAGTATGTTTAGCTAGTTTATGATTAAAACCTAACAGTTTCCACTAAGATTAGTTATATGTCATTCACTGAACGTTTGTCTCACTCTTTTTCTGTTATCTTGTAGATCCAGCAATAGATTAGCTCTTATGTTCTTGTGATTAGCATTCAAGAATGCTGCACATATAGGAGCTGGGCCTAGATCTATGCATTTGAAATTGGAGTGTTATCATGGATATGCATCTTAGTGATAAGGAATTTGTATTTTGTATTGCATAAAAGTAATCATGTATTGTATAGTTAGATTGCATAAGCATAAATCCTATAATAAGACTGTGGATGTGGCATGCATGAGATATATGAAACCATACATATAGTTATGTTGAGAACTTGGGCTTAACTTGACTGGCAGACATACATGAACTTGTGTGGATGTTCTTATTATGGTTATCAAGGTTAGGGAATCCCGACCTTTGACATGTTATGATATTTAGCTGCTCATTATGTATTAAATGGGGTATGCATATATGTTTATACATGTTAAACATGTGACAAGCTGACAACATAGAGGGGTTATAACAGCGGTATGCTGCCGGATTTTCTCCAGTGGTTTGTTGTTTGTTGCCCCGTTATTGCATCCATCCCAGTGCATAGGGCGTTGGTGTGACATGAGGTGAGAAGTTTGGAGAAGTGATATAAGTTATAGGATACAATGCTTTTAAAAATCAAATAAGTGATAAAATCAGTGATCTTGATATTTACAAGTTCAATCAGTTGAATAGGTCGAACCACTAGTTCAACTAGTGTGTTATTTTAAATATATTTAATATAAATATATATTTATATATTAGTATAAATAATGCACAAAAATGTAAATATATACAAAAAAATGAGGATTAAAAATTTAAAAATTAATAGTTTTTTTTTCTTCTTTGGCCAGAAACAAACAAGAGATATTTTTATTGAAAATTCAACATTGATGACACTAAAGATGACCTGAGTTACAAAGATATTTAAAAACAAAGGTCTATGGGTAGTGAGAGAGATTGGGCTCACCAAGTAAAGGGAAATTTTTTTTGAAATAATATCTTTTTTAAGTGAAAAAGAAAAGAACTTCTCTTAGTGTTTGCTTTGGCTGTGATTGCCTCCCATTTAGTTCTCCCTGAATGTCAATCGGGTCACCAACCCATATGTACAAAATCTGCCACTCATTATCCTCATTGGTTTCTTGATTAGCAGGCCCCACATTTTGAATGGTATACCCACATCCAGAGAAACAAATTCGACAAATAGATTTTTTTGATTTAACGTATTTATGTGTGTTGACCTAACAAACAAACATATATAAATTACAAAGCAAAGTATGAAAACAGAACATAAGGATTGAATGTAGCGCAGAAGAGGAAAGTAGAGCAAGTGGCTAGGATTGAATGCATGAACAAAACATAACTTACAGGAAAAAAAAAACAATATATAAAAACTTGCAGAGCAGTTGGACAACTGATTCTCCACAATGGCAGACGCAGCAGGTAAACCATTGGTAGAGAGGAAGGGGAAGAGAGAGAGAGAGAGAGAGAGAGAGAGCCGGCTTGAGAGAGTAGAGAGGAAGACAGAGATAGGGACAGACAGACAAAAGAAAGCAAAGTTAGAGAGTAGAGATAGAAAGAGAGAGACCGAGCAACTAAGAAAAGCCACTTATAGGGGCGGCTTTCCAACGACTTTCCAACGGCTTTCCGATTGAAAGTCGTAGGAAAGTTCATTTCACATCCTGAGGGCAAGATGTGAAAATTTAGCCAGCTTTTTGACAATAGATTCCATGGAAACCAATTGGATGTCATCAGATTGGCCAGTTCAATCCAAACCGAATCGGACCTGCCAGTTCAGTATCTATTAATATATATACATTTATAAATATATATGCACATATATATATATTATACCATATATGTGTATGTACTATATATGTAATATATTATTATTATAGATAATATAATTAATTTATAAAGTTATAAGTTATATGATAAGTTTAACTTATATTTTACTCATTAATTATTATACAATTATTTGTTATTAATTTGTAATATTATATTTTTAATATATGTTATATATAATATATAAAAAATATAATATATTTCTTTAACTATAATAAGTAATTAAATCTAGTAAAAAAATTTTGATAGGATATATGTATAGTATTATATACATATATATAGTATGTATTATTAAATTTAATAGTATGTATATATATAATATATAAAATTAGACTCTTAAAAGTTAATTATATATATGTCTATATATTTTCATTATAAAAGTTAATTTTGTAAATTTAAAATTTTTTTATTTTTACATCACTTGATTTAATATGATAATTTTAATTTAATTAAACAAGTTAGAATTTAACTCATTTAATTATATAATCTGAAATTTAAAATGTTCTCCTATTTTTTAAGAAAATTAAACAACTTATATTTTAAAAAAATATATTATTAAAAAATAATATCACAAATTTTATTTAAAAAAATAAAAGAGATTAATATAAAAATAACTATAATATAAAAATATTTAATTAATATAAATATAATTATTATATTATGTACTTAGGGGTTATTTAATAGGTTGGATAAGATAAAGCAGGATATGGCAGGTTTTTGAATAAAGTATCCTGACCGTATAGTAATCTAGATAATTATCTTGTTTGACGGATGCGGTAAAAGTAGTGGCTAGCAGTGGTAATAAGGGTAGTATTGTCCAAATAAACTAGATAGGGGTCAGATAAAATTATCTTACCCCTCTCCCCAATATAGTTTATCTGGATTTAGCCCTACTATTATCTAATCTCTCTCCTGCTCAGATTTTATTCGATCTTGTTTTATTCGACTTACCAAACATGAATCCGGATAGGATAAGGGTGGATAAACTATCCTTATCCACCCTTATTCTCCCTACCAAACAACCCCTTAAAATATCACCGCCATAGACTTTGCGAAATGGTAGGGATTTCCTACCACTAGGCCAAGCAAGAAATACCTACAAAGGCTAGTGGTAAGCAAGTTGCCTACTGCTAGCCTTTGCAGGGATTTTCAGTTTATTTATTGTTGTATTCTCGCAGTGAGTTTTTGTAAAATTCTCATGCCTCTTGTCGTAAATTTCAAATTTTTTTGATTCTCACATCACTTGATTTAATATGATAATTTCAATTTTTTAATAAATTAAGAAACTTTACTTATTAAAAATCTAATTTTACTACTTTACTAAAAATGTTTTATTTCTTTTTAAAATTAGATTATTAAATATTAAATATTTCAAATAAAATGCTAAAATTAGATTCTTATTAATTTAATTTCTTAATTTCTATTTTTATTTTTCTTATTAAATCTTACCACAAAAATAGGACCGGACCGGCCAATTTATACTATATATAGTGTGTGTGTGTGTGTGTATATATAGACTATATATAGTACATAGTATATACTATATACTATATATACGTACTATGTACTATGCATATGTGTATGCATATATATGTGTGTGTGTGTGTGTGTGTGTGTGTGTGTGTGTGTGTACATTACTATAGTATGTAGTATTTACTATATGCTACATATATAGTATATACTATGTATAAATATGTGTGTGTGTGTGTGTGTACATATATGGTATATACTATATAGTATATACATTACTAAAGTATATAATATTTAATATGAGATAAAATCAATTGAAATCAGTGCAAATATAAAAAAATTTAAACCAAATCTTACACCATTGATTTGGTCAAAATTAACAGATGAGATTAATTACAATTGTGCTCCAATAACTAACTTGCAGTTATCTATCTTTTCAAAATATTAATTAATCTCATTAGTTGATTTTAACCAAATCAATGATGTAAAATTTGGTATAAGTTTTTTTACACTTACACTAATGTCAATTGATCCATTCTCATTTAATATATACTACATATATAGTATATACTATATATGTGTGTGTGTGTGTGTGTGTGAGTACATATCTAGTATATACTATATACTATATATGTACTATATGTAGTATACTACACATATATATGTGTACATATATAGTATATACAATATATATATGCACTACATAGTACATATATAGCATATATATATGTAGTGCATATATATATTGCATATACTATATACTATATATATATAGAACATACTACGCATATATGTGTGTGCATATATACTAAGTGTATATATCACACACATATATATATACATAAATATACTATATATATACGTAGTTTATGCATTTATATATAATATTATATATATAAATCTAGAGCATATATATTTATATTAGGTCAACAAGTTTAGTGAATAACACAAATACATATATATATATATATTGATATAATGTATTATATATATTTATATATGTATTTCTATACTTAATATATTTCAATTAAATTATACATATACATAGTCATTGGTTATATTATATACTTATAATACAATATTGTCACAACCCAAACCCGGCCCCGTGATCGGCACTAGGGCTCATCAAACTTAATCAGCCTCAAAACTATCTCACATAATTAAACCAACATATCTTATGAGCAATACTAGGCATATCAAGTAAACTCACATTCTAAAATACAAATCAGAATCCTATTTGAGAAAAACAAATGAGCAATCTAGAGTACAAAGCAATAACATAATGAAATGTGCCCTTACATCAATCGAATCTTGGAACTCAAATCAAATCTCCACTAACTGAAATACGAACAGCTGCCCCAATTAGGAATGATAATAAAATGGTAAGTCGCAAAACTCAGTGAGTACAGATAATATTTAACCTATGTATATTGGGATATGTATTATACCACAAGTCCAAAGCCATTTATAACACATATACATATATACAGTGAGCAGTTTTAATATCAAAACATACATATGTGGGAGTGTAACTATCACATCACGAGACTTCAGCCTTGTGGCTCTTACGATCGGAGGGATCCACCGTCTCGACGATTGGAGGTATCTTAACCATAACCACAATCACAAATACATCAGATGACCATCGCCCGATCGGGTTCACATTATGCCCACCAGGGCACCACGCTTACCAAAGCAACATATCACAGCCACCAGGGCACATATCACAACTCCCCACATATAATCCAAACAAACATATATACAGTCCATCACATATCAACACAACTCACTAACGTATACCAAACCACATAACACATATCCCATATGAATATACACCAAAATACAGTTTATAAAACATATAATTAGTCATGCCAGAAAAAACACAATAGAAAAACGCATGCATAAAAAGGGCATTATCACTCACAGTACAAAAGTCGAACAAAAAAAAAAGTCCCAGTCACCCTCACTTGACTCACCAATCTGGGTGCACCTCTTCAACCGTATCTGTAGTCAAAACCACACAAAAACATCACTAACACTAAAACCAGCATGAGAAACGGGCTCAATAGCCTAAACTGGTCTCAAATCCCATCTTGGCACTTTTGGTACGCATCCCAAGGAACCATAACCCATCACTGGGACCCACCCAACTCTCTAATACATAATAATTTTTACCCGACAATCCTCGACAATGGTGAACCAGCCTTCAAAACCCTTGACCATAATGAACCAACCTCCAAAACACTCGAACCGGCCAAAAAACTATCTCAAACTAAACTGATCCGGCCACAAAACCTTCAAAATCATATTCATAAGGCCCAAAAACCTAGGAACTGGTCTGATCTGATCAGGAACTGCCCAAAATAGGGTTGAACCAACCACTTAATCCCTAAACAGGCTTGAACCAGGTTAGTTCAATTAAAAATACTAAATTACCGATTAAACCAGACCTCCCCGAACCCTCTAACCAACTCGGTCCAATAGATTTTTTTTTCTTGATTCTAGAACCGGTTCAACTTCCCAATTCCGAGTTTGTTTGATCACTGAACTGGCCGGTTAAACCCACTACTTGGTTCAATCAACCTTCTTTTTTTTTTTTTTTCACTTTAAAACAACTCAACTCAGCTTGGCGCTCAACTCAATGGCTCAGCTTGCCGACTTAGCCCACTAGCCAGGCTCGACCCAACCAGCTTGGCCCATCCCTAAAGCCCAGTGGCTTGGCCTATCGACTTGGGCCCAACCCAAGCCCAAACCTTCTTTTCCTTTTTTTTTTTCTCTGGGTCGACCCACAACCCAGGCTTGCGAGCTCCCCGGCCCAACTAGCGAAGTCTGGGCCCAATGGCCCGAACCAGCTTGACTCGAGTCATTTTCACCTGGCCGCCCAGGTCATCAAACCCGGTTACAGAAACCAGGTCTATAATGACCCAGAACTAGAAAGAAAATCAAAAAAATACAAGAAAAATCATAAAAACCACTTTACATTGATCGATTTGCCCTCCGAAACCACAAAACCCAACCAGCCAATCCTCAAGGAAGCCTTTAATCAGATAAAAAACTGATCGAAGACTCAAAATTTCCCAAAAAATTCGTCGCAAGTCACGAACGAAGCCGACGGTAGAAAACTCTTGATTTCTCTCTCCAATTTCACTCAATCTTCAAATTTGAGAGAGGGTTTCTACTCTCCTCTTAAAAACGCACGCAATGGTGTAAATGTTCAACAAAAATCTTCAAACATCACAGCGGATTTAGCATCAAAAGTTTCGCCCTCCTGTCGGGCTGAAACTTTCTATTTCCTTTAGATCTGGTCCACCAACTTTGATTTCCTTCAATTTAGTCATTGGCAATTTCAATTGAGCCCCAAACTTTTAATTTTCACAATCAGGCCCCTGATTAAATTAATTCAATTAAATTCTTATATAAATTTTAATTTGGGTTATTACAAATATACTATATATGTGTGTAGTTATTAATTACATTTTATATTATATGTGGTATAATTTATACATATCTATATAGACACACACACATATTATGTATCCATATATATATAAACTTATATATATATACCATTTTATATATTAGACTTATAGTCAATATAACTACATATATATATTACATATATTTGTATGTTGATAATGTATTATTTTATATTTAACAAAAAAAAAATTATGAAATATTATAATTTTATGATTATAATTTATTAAATAATTATATTCTCATATAGGGCCGAGCTCGTTAAATGAAGGCCAATGGCTGTTCTAAGCCAGTCCAGTCTAGCCTGAAAACCATTTTGGGCTAGATGGGTCTATTTATAAGCTTAATTCATTTTTCTAACAGTTATATCCATCTAAAATATATAAATAATAAAATTATTATTTTTTGACGATTAATCCATCGAAAATGTAAAATATATTAATTTTTCTTCCAACGGATTTGCCGTCCGAAAATGTGGAATAAAAATTAAAAATTATTTATTTCCAATGGTAGATGCGGTCAGAAATAAAATGTCAAAAAATTATTTTTTATTTATTTCTTTTTTTGAGTATTTTGTGGGTTGGAATTAATTTTTTTTCCGATGGAAATTTGTCCGTCGAAAAACCATTAAAATATTTTAAAAATAAAAAATCATTTTCGACAGACTTTTCGGTCAAAAAACCGTTGGTAATGCAATTGTTTTTTTTTTTTAATTTTCCGACTGACATGCCATCAGAAATTTCGTCTGAACTGGGATGGTTTTCTTGTCTGTCGGTAATTTCCGTCGGAATTTTCTTTTTTTCTTGTAGTGACAGTCGGTTGCTCATCCCACCATTAATTCCTGTTTTTGGTTTGGATGCAGGCTTCAATGTGCCGAACGAAACAATAGAATATTCTTCTAAAAAAGTTCTGACAATAATCAAGATGTCTTCCTCCGGCTTTGTAAATTTCTTTGTCAGACAGACAAGAATGCACTCAATAAAGCCTTGAAACCAAGCGTTAATGAGATCCTAAAGAACATATGTGGAACCAACAGAGAACTGACAGTCAAATCTGGGCTTAACGCCGCAGCATCAATCAATGTCTTGAAGCTCTTCAATGCTTCAACTGCAAATTGAACTGTGCCGGCAAGAAAGCTCGGGAAGCTGCTATGCTTATGGATGCGGGGGAGAGGCTGGTGGAGACAGGCAAGGAGTTGATGAATTCTGCACTTGATGAAGTTTCAAAATCCTCGGCTTCCTGATCATTAATAAGAATGTGACCTTGCAGACTAAAATAATAAAGCCCTAGTTCAATAAATTGTTGAAGCAGATTATTATTGTTGTTTCCTTGCTGGTGTCTCCGAGCCATTTGGGTATTGTACTATTATTAGTGTTATATCGATGGAGATGAAAATTTCTATCTAAACACATTGCCCTTTTGGTCTTTGAAGAAATGTGTGGTTGATCATTGATGTACTGCGGACTCTTTGATGGCTTATCGTAGTGTTGATGCGAGGCTTGTGCCGTTTGTCAGTCAAAAGTTTTTGGTCCATGCCGCGAAAAGTAACAGAAAATCTACCATGTTTCATGCCGATAACAAGGGAGGAGTTCCCTGCCTCCCCAACCCAAAAACTATATATAAATATTAAATATGTGTTACGTAGGCTAAGGACATTTTTTTTTTCTTTCAACAAATAAGGTCAAAAGGAGGCCGCAATGATCGAAGAGGGGCAACAAGTCAAGAAAGAATGATAGTGAGTGTGGGAAGGTGGAGGGAACAGCAACTGGAGGGAGTAGGGTGGCAGTTGGAGATGAGCAGCAGTGAAGTTTGTAGGGTAGTAATGGTGCTCAAAGAAGGTGGCAATTAGAGAGGAGCAGCAAAGACGGTTAGAGAAGAGCAGCGGCAATGGGAAAAGGGGTGGCAACGAGGGTCAAAAGAAGGTGCTAATGGTCGAAGGGTGGTGGTGCCGGTTGGAGGGTGACAGTGGTTGCAGTCAGACAAAGGCAATGGTAGTTCTGTCTATCGTGACAACAAGAACAAAAATTAGTTTTTGAAGAAAAACAATAAACCAAGCAAGTTCTTCACTTTTTTTCTTCCAAGAACAAGTTTTCAAAACAAAATCGAGGAAAGACTAATTTCAGCTTAACTTTCTTTTTTTCAACAAAATAAATGTTCCTAAATTTTAATGTGGTTGGGGTTCTAGTGTTAATGTTTTGCTTTCAAAACAAAACAAAGAACAA
The DNA here is from genome assembly GCA_911865555.2 of Thlaspi arvense. NCBI lineage: Eukaryota > Viridiplantae > Streptophyta > Magnoliopsida > Brassicales > Brassicaceae > Thlaspi > Thlaspi arvense. The sequence continues at coordinate 90,903 of CAJVSB020000040.1, forward strand.
AGAATGATAGAACTACCAAAACCTTGGCTTCCATGGCTAACTCTACATGTACTTAAATACTACGTTTCCTTACTATCCCCCTCACCTCCTCGGGAAAAAGAAAAAGAAAAAGGAAGAGAAATGAAATGAATAAAATGTAAGCATATTACTTTTTATTTAATTTACATTTTGCAGTTAGAAGACAACAAAATTGATAATAAAATTAATTACCTTGCGAGTAGTGGGTTAGTAAATCCCTGTGTAGAGTATAAATGACAAATTATTAGAAAATAAATTTCTTGGTGTCGTCATTGTACTGATTGACTTACTTACATACATGGTTGTGAGGGCTAAAAGAATGCTGACAACAAATTATTAATCAAGAGATATCTACAAGGGCAACCGTAAAACGAGGTTAGTTTATTTATATTACTTTTACCTGTTACTGGGAATCATGAGCTTATTATTAAAAGTCGACTGTAACTGTAGTTATTCTTCATTTGATGAAGTTAAAATCAAAAGTGGTTAGTTAAACATAATTAACCAATTGGATTAGGAGAGAGATCTGATGCCCGCTTCTCCGGGAAAATTGCGTGGGCGCTGCATGGAAGAGAGCCGATGCTCTGGGCTGATTATTTCTGGGGTTCATGGGCCACCAGCCATCACGAAGCCCAATCCGAAACAGGTTTCCCAAGAGCTGGGGACAAAGGGTAATTAACCCCCAAAAAATTATAAAAGAAAAAAGGTCTGTGTCTAATACAATAACTTTTCAGGACCCCAAAAAATAATTATTTAATAGGATTAACTACTTAAACCTTATAGGTCATATTTTTTTCAATAACAAATTCATGCAAATTGACTAAAATAGGAGTACATTTCGTACTTACTTATTTTATGATTGTGTTTTTATTTTTTTAATTATGGATTTGGTTTAAAAAATAAAACAGTCTTGTGAATTATATCTTTGTATGAAAACAATCATTTATATATCATTTTCTATTTACTGTTTTGTTTATAAAAATTTCTGAAACTGGAAACGGATATAGGGTTGTTCATGTAATTTTATTTCTAGGAAAACACAAATGATTTCCGTCTATTTTCTTTAATTGAACACACAAAGTTGTTTTTTTTTTCTTTCTTTACAAGGGGAAACAAGCACGATGTCTCAACAATCTAAAGAGGACTAAAGTTGATTTTTACTGTAGAAAAAACATGTCCTTCGTCAATTGGTTAATTTAGTTGCAACATGAAGATGATATTGAAAGCCACCGGTCTTTGAAAATAGCTGTCATATTGAGATCTATCCAACAGAAAGAAAATTGGTCCATGACTCCTTTGTGTTTTCTTTTGGGTTTGTTTGTGTGCAAAATAAGAGATGATTAGAGAGTAGCTCTCAGACAAATATTGCTTATACAAATGGCACTGCCCTTCCTACCCAATTCTTTTTTAAAAGGAAAATGACAGTTCCTTTTTAGGCGAGAAATTACAATAGAAAAACTTGAAATTGAACCCTTCAATCTGTGGACGTGATTAAGTTCACACTACTAAACTAGATATTAAATTTGTAAAAGAAATCAAGACATCACCATTAATAATGAAATTATAACATAAAATCATATACTCGAGCCATTATTTAAATGGAATTAAACTTTTCAGAAGGATCGCTTTTGTCAATAGGTTAAATTTTAATCTCAATTCGATCTAAATTTGATCAAAATTTTAGAATTTGAATTTAATTAAAATATTTAATACATCAAATCCGTTTATAAATATTTGTAATCTAAATAGATGAATCAAATATAAAATTAAGTACTTCATTCTATTAAAGATTCAAATTCAAATTTTGATAATATTTTTATTAAATTAATAATTTTATATATATAATATTAATAAATTCAACTTGTAAAAAAATTAAGAAATAAAAAAATTCAAGGACCAATATTATTGATAGAATAAAGTTAATGGACTTAATTACAAAAAAAAAATATTATTTTCTATCAGATCTGATTTTCTTATTGAATTTCTAATTATCCAATCAAAGTCAGATATCGTTTAACAGATACAAATTTTATATGATCAGATTTTGATATGGATATGGGTAATTGATTTGGATTCGAATTTACCTAATCTAATCTAAATTCAATCCATTGACAACTCTAATATATTATTTCTAGCATCACAATTATGTGATATGTTTTGGGGTCGGAAATATATCTATCTTCACTATAGGGGTGTTCATGGGATTTAATTTAATTTGGTTCAGTTTTAAGCATTATCCAAACCAAACCAAATATGTCAATTTTCTTGTAACTTTGACCAAGATCAGTTTTTGAATGCTTCAAACCAAATCAAACTAGACATAATTATGTCAGTTTGGTTTGATTTGATATGAATCAATTTTGGATATTTTTCTAAAATAAAAAATAAATTAAATTTTATTTATTAAAACAAAGAAAAAAGCTCATTGAAAAACACTATAAAATTATTCTAGTTTTCTTTAATGCCAATGTCTTTTAATATCAAATATTCTAAATATAATTAAAAATCCATTAGAGTAGTACCTAAAAATGAGGACTTGATAGGATTTCCTTTTGCTTTTTACTATATATATATATTATATATATGTATTAAATATAATAAAATTATATATATATATGTAATGGTTCGGTTTGGTTCAATCATTTTTTTGAAAAAATTCAACAACCGAACTAGACCGAATCGATCTGATTGGTTTTAATATTTAAAAAGCCAAAATTAGACCAGCTTCTTTCAGTTGAAATTGGTTTTCGATTGGTTCAATTTGGATTAGGTTGGTCTAATCAATTTAGTTTAGTTTTAAAACAACCCTACTTCACTTTCCTAACTCTCTTTAAGGTTTGTCTTTTAGGAATGAAAAATCTCACATACTTGAATCAATGGAGAGGGAGACCAAGGATTCCTTTACAGGAGGTCAAAATCATCCTATCCATCAAGCATCATGAACCAACGTTAATTTCTTCAATATTAAATACTGCCTTGATTAGAAGAATCCATTCATGTACAATGTATATTTTCATGTGAATGTACTTGGTGTGTGGAAATAAGTACAAGTTTGTGACTTTTTGTCATGACCAATATATTTATTTCATTAGTTACATACACTTAATTAATATATTATATATTCCACAATCCCATATATAGTCAATATTTGGGAACATCAGAAAATAAAATATGTTAGATCCATTGAAGGAAATTTTGAGATTTCCATTCAGCATAGTTATCAAAAATGCTGTTCACAGCTAATTCTATTGACTGCAAGTCCGAATACTGTTAAAAAATCAAAGCCGAGTGGTTTAACGTCCTTCAGATCCACTTTCCTTATTATCCAAATATTAAAGGTGCGTTGTCATTGGATTGGGTCCCAAAATGAACAGAAAAATTAGACATGGCGCTGTCTTCCTTCAGCAATTAACATTCAACGGGCAAGTTTGCTAAATGAAATGTCCTCAACTGGTTCTGTATTTTTGGCTATTTGGCTTTATGCCCTTTCTCATAAATTAGGTTTTTGCTTCCTTTAATATATATATATATATATAAGTTAAAATAACTTAAGTGTCTAATATTTATTTATTTTTGTAATAAAACCAAACACCATAGAGGAAGACTCTTCCTCCTGAGACGCATACTTCCCAAGTTAACATTGTGAAATATAACTAACTCTCAGTTATTTAAGTTAAGTCGTCAATAGTATTATTTTTCAAAGCTATAAACACTTTGAAAATTCATAATTAACGTTCTAATATAAATTTAATTCTGTGATTTTAGCAAGGGTTGGCTAGTCTGAGGACAGTACAGCGAGATCATCCTATGGCTCAGCTGCATAAGCCTGTATTATCTTTACAAAGACAGCAAAGCATTTACATATTTATTAATTATATTATATTTACTAAAAATGTATAAATGAATATTTCAGCTTATGCCGGAACTTGTGTTCTTAGGGCCCGTTCGGTTGGGCTGATAAAACTGATAAGAATAACTTTGTCAGCTTTATCAATCTTATCACGCGTTCGTTACGCGTGTAATAGGCCCGCATAAAAATCTAGGCAAAGGCTTATCAGTACTTATTAGTATAGGGCTATGCAGAGGTGATAAACTTATCACCCCTGGGAAGGGAGATAAGGTTTATCTCCCTTCAACAATGTTCTTTTTTTTTTTTTTTTTTTTTTTTACAATCTTGCCTTTCTCCCCAAAGCCTCTACCGTCGTCCTTCCCGCCATCGGCCACCACCGTCGGCCCTCCCACCAGAGCTCACACACAGGTTCCAGCGTCTGCTGACGCAAGTGCCTGATCTAGGGCGCTTGTGTGAGTAGGCACATCTGTGCAGGCACCGAGCAAGCGCATCTGTGGGCGCCTGCTCGGAGCTCACGCAAGTGCCCCATCTACAGGCGCTTGCGTGAGCAAGAGCTTTTGCCAACGCCCAATCTGGGGCATCTACAGGCACTTGCTAGAGAAAGAGCTTTTGCCGACGCTTACGTCATCTGCGGCCCTTGTAGTCACCGGACGATGAGGGGGAAGGTACAGGGGTAATTTAGTCTTTTATCGATTTGTTATCCGAATTGTTATTAGGGTAATCGAACGTGTAATAAAAATATAGTTATTATTATGTTAGAATAAATTTTATTCTACCTACCCTATCAACTTTTATTTTATCTCTTAAAAATGAATACCTCTTAAAATACGAGGGTGGTAAAATTTGTTCTTCACATTTGGCCTAGGTGCATTGCGACGGTCCTACTAATTAGGCCAGGTGCATAGTGACGTCCAACTCATTTGGGCCTGCACCCCTGCACCTTTCTTGCTTTTGCTTTGGCCCATATCTTCTCTGGCCCTCGTAGGTCGGATCCTCATCTAATTTTTTTCTCAGAAAAAAAGACAAGAATAACCAACATACAATAAAAATCTAAAAATTAAAATGACAACTAAAATGACTATTTTTTACCCAAACCCTTTATGCATATCACTCAGAAGTTAGGTTGTGAGGTTTGCTCAAGGATAATGAGAGTCATTGGATTAGAGAACTGACCAGGAATTTCGAAAAATGAGCGGTTTTTTTTTTTTTTTGGTATAAAAAGTGGTAGGAAGGGGAGGTACCCCCAATTCTATCGGGTAGGGCATCCGTGTGCCCCTCACGGGGGATCCAGCTAGTGGGATAGCCTATCACGATGTAAGCCATCTGCCGCACTAGGCCAATGAAGTGCTATCTAGAGGATCACCCCAAAAGATTACTTATTTAGCTCCTAGGCGGCAGGGGGTCTCCTTACAGGGGAATGCCCACTAAAGTAGAACTTTGAGATGACCTTAAGAGG